>NDGN011467796.1:0-10738 GCA_002564285.1 Tympanoctomys barrerae
TCCCTGGCAAGCGCAAGGGCCTGAGTTCAATCCCCAGTTCCGCAAAAAAAAAAAAAAAAAAAGCACCAGTGAAAGATTTGGAAAATACCTCGCAAGACAAGATGCGCATGTCACAAATGAGCACATGGAGGGCGTGCGCTTGTGTGGCTTCAGGAAACGCTCGTGAAAACAGAAAGGCATCGCGGCACATCTGCCAGGATACCCGGATGCAGACCTCTCCAAGCACTGATTAGGGCGTGCCGCAGCAACACGGCCTCTCATTCAGCGCTGAAGGAACGCAGACCCGGTAAGCCTTCTTCGGAAGAGAGTCTGAGAGGTTCTTGCAAAAAATACCACTGTCTCACCACATAATTTTGGTTTAGTTTTGTTTTGTCTTTTTGAGACGACGTCTTGTTGTGCAGTGTAGGCAGGAATTGATGTCCTTCTGTAGCACAGGCTCTTCTCGAACTCCCAACGTCCTCCTGCCTCAGCCTCCTGAGTGCTGGGATTACAGGCTTGGGCACCAGTTCTGGTTCACCACCTGATTTGGCAATTGTGATTCAAAATTTTGCCCTCAGAGGTGAAAAATTGTTCCACAATAAGAACTACACATAAATATTTGTAGTAGTATTTTTCTCATAATCACTGAGAAACTGGAAGTAAACAAGATGCCCTGCAATAAGTGGATGGATAAGCTCTGGTACATCCATACAATGGAATGTTATTTAGCGATGCAAATAAATGAGACTATCAAGCCGCAAAACACACTTGGGTAACTGATGAGAGCATATTGCTAAATGAAAAAGCCAGTCATAAAGGATTATGTGCTACACAATTCCAGCTCTACAATATCCTGCAAAAGAAAAGACAAAATCATGGAGACAGAAAAGATCAATGTTTGGCAGGGTTGGGACAGGAAGAACTTGGACCTCTTGCCTCTTTCAGCAAATGAACATGGTAGCAAACGAACAATGTAAAGCCAGGCATGGTGGTGCACATCTATGATCTCAGCGCTCAGGAGGCTGAGACAGGAGGATCACTGTGAGTTGAAGACTAGCCTGGGCCACAAAGTGAGCTCAAGGCCAACCTGAACTGGCTGCACAGGGAGACCCGGTCTCGAAAAGACAAAAGAAAAATGGGTAATGTAGAAAAGTGCTTTAAAAGATCCAGTTTGAATTGATACTGCGTTTCTGCTCTTATTTTACTACAGAGAAGCGGTGGCGACAGCACAAGGTGAGCATAAAGGAATGACAGAAAGCTCCATCCTCGTGGATGCAGGTTCCGCCCTCGCGTCAGCGAGCACTTCCACCCGGATTCGCGGAGGGCCCTACATTATTAGTCCCTGTGCTTGGTGCTGAGACAAAATAGACAGTCCTCAAAGTTAAAGCAGGAAAAGTTCACTTAGCTCACAGTTGGTGGAGGTCCCAGTCTGTGACCGGCTCAGGGCAGCACGTGGCTGGGGAGCGCCCATTCACGCCGTGGGAGAGAGCGAGCCACAAGGGCAGAAAGCGGGAGAGGAGAGCAAGCCTCTTTTCTGCATTACTTCGTGAGCAGGCTACTCAGCCCAGGGCAGCTGGAGAGCTCACACCACCTCCTTGCCCTCCCTTTTACTCTAAGACTAGGCAAATTCTTTGAGGAAAAGGAATAGGGGTGGGGACTAGGAACAGCCCCTGAGAAACAGCACAGGTCTCAGATGGGCTGCCCCATGCTCTCCCCTTGCACAGGCTCAGGATGTTTACAAAGTGAGGACCTAGGGTGTAAACAGCCGCCCAAGGGCGTGTCTTCTACACTCCGAGTCCCTTGGTTAAGCGCCTAAACTTTTCGAGTTCACACAGTGCCTCAACCATTACAGACCCCAAGGGCTGCCAGCGAAACATGGCTCCTGTCACTGGGGATTTGACCTAGTGGCAATGACAACCATGTGCAAAGCTAATGTTATGCCAAGTGGGATCTTTGGCATTTGAGGGAGTTGACAAACAACTTCTTGTGCTCTACTAAAGTTTGGAAAGTTGAGAGAACAGGGAGATGACAGTTGAAAGATCCGCTGAGTTCCTGACAAAGTCCTGTTGTAGGACAAGACTTTGATCCAGACCAGTAGCTGCCGGCAAGTGTGTCCCAGGGCGAGTCAGGCCAACTGGCAGGCCTCACTTACCCTCCTGCGGTTGCTGGGTGCCTGAAACTAGACAACACATTTTCAGCACAGAAACAGATCCCCTGCACACGAATAAATAAATAAATAAATAGGCTTTAAAGATTTCGTGTATTGTATTAACTATTCTTCTATTATTTTATTATGAAATTCTGTTTTAATTTTTTCCATAAAATTTATTTTTTATTTTAAAGAGGAAAAAAGCAGAAACAAATAACAAGAACAAAGACAACAACAAAGCAACATAAGACAATAAAAAATGGTTCAGATTTTCAAAACAGAGTAGAAAATGAACAATGGTTGGTATAGTATGCACTGTTGTCGTGACATTTGTTACTGAGACCACCAAATATAGACATGTGAGATTGAGCAAGCAATCAAACATCAACTCTTCCTTTCACTAAACCTAATTATTTTTCCTTCTCCTTTTGACTTTTTAAAAATTTATTTTAAAGAGAATATAGGGACTGGGGATATAGCTCAGAGGCATAAGTGCCTGCCTGGCAAGCACATGGTCCCAAGTTCAATCCCTGGTACTGCGCGCATGCACACGAGAGAGAGAAAGAAAGAGAGAGAGAGAGAGAGAGAGAGAGAGAGAGAGAGAAATAAAGATGTGTATCGTCTACAAAACTTCTTGTAATATAGTTTAACATTTTTGAAAAAAAGAAAGATCGGGGCACCAAGCTATGCTGCATGATTTGTTCCCTAAACACTCCAGTCCTCTAAGTCATGTGTGCTGCCCTCACAGTAATCCTGTGACCTTCCTAACAGTGGTCCTGTGACCTTCCTAACAGTGGTCCTGTGACCTTCCTAACAATGGTCCTGTGACCTTCACAACAGTGGTTCTGTGATCTTCACAACAGTGGTTCTGTGCCCTTCCTAACAGTGGTTCTGTGACCTTCCTAACAGTGGCTCTGTGCAGGAGGGACAGAAAATGAAGACCATCATCTCAGGGTACCTTCTTCTCTTCAGAGTGAAGGGAATGGTGCGCACGCAGGCTGAGGGGTCTAGAGTTCCTTCTGACCCTCCAGAAAAACCTGAACTGAAATCCCATGCCCGAGCCGACCCCCCACCGCCCCTGGCCAGGTCCAACCTGGTGGCACGCAACTCACCGACTGCTCCAAGGCTCAGCGTAGGCTTCTGAGTAATGAGGATGGCCGTTCCAGGTCCGTGATCTTTCAGCACTAATTGTGAGCTGAAAAAAGAAACTGCATTGTTTAAAATATCTCAGAAGCTGTCCAGATAGCTCTGCGGACTAAAGCACCTGCTTAGGCAAGCGCAGGGACTGGGGTTCTTTCCCCTGCATGCTGTGCTGGCCCCGAGCCTGGAAAGAGATGGCAAGTGAGACCAGGAGTGGTGGCACACGCCTGTAATCCCGGAGCGTGGGAGGCTGGAAACAGGAGAATCACTAGGAGTCTGATCTACGGAGTGAGATCCTGTAGACCTTGTAGATCGTGTAGACTGTGTAGACCACATAGACCCCCGTACTAAATACCACAGAAAAAAAACTTATTTATTTATTTATTTATTTATTTATTTATTTATTTGCAGTATGGGAGACTGAACTCAGGACCTTGCACTTGCCAGGCAGGTGCTTAAGCTGCTGAGCTATTTCCCTGGTCCTCTCTTAGAAATAATTTTATACAGTAATATTAGGGTTTGTTATTGTCGGATTTCATGTCCCAAAGGAAGCATTCTCAGGAGCGCTGGAAAAGGATAAACTTCTGCGCTGTTCTTCCCCATTTTTACGATGCTGCACAGTTACGATATGTGTGGTACAGTCCATGTCTGACGCCCCCACCAGACAGCAAATGCCGCAACGACGGGACTCATACTGCTCTGTCCGCTTGGGACACAGAAAGCACGAAATGTATACAGTGGTCCCGCACTCTTTCACGGTTTGACTTTCAGGGACTCATTGTTTTGAGGATTTTCAAAAAATATTAATCTAAATTATTTATCACGAATTTTTCTGTGTCTCAGGATTTTGCAGTACCATACAGTACACATATGTTGTTAAAATTATGTAGGTTTATGAGTTTAGAAAGTGATTAGCTTTCTGATTTTGTCCTTACTTTTGTATTTACTCTTCACAGAAAAATTAAATTATTTTTTTAAAATTATTGGATTATATACTTTAAGGTGTTCTTTTTTCTTTTTTTGTATCTTAGGGAAGGGTCTACAGGGTGTTCAGGGTCTCACTACTAGATCAGACTCGTAGTGAGCTTCCTGTTTACAGCCTCCCAAGAGCTGGGATTATAGGCGCACGCAACCACGCCCAGTCTCAATTGCTGTCTCAATGCACCTGAGGGGCGGGGCTGACACAGCAGGCCCGGGGATCGAACCCCTGGCCCCTGAGCCTGCTTGCAGGTGCTTTAATCCACTGAGCTATTTGGCCAGCCCTAAGGTGTTCTTGATAATACATAATTTAAATCTATTTATATCTTTCTAGAAAATTGAAATATTTTCTAATCTAAAAAATGATTAAAAACATTAGAAGTGTTTTTAAGAGTGTGGGAAGGGTTTATAAGAGTGTGGGAAGGGTTTGTAAGCCTTAAAACATATACAAATACTAAAACATAACGTTGCTACTTCGCTGATTTTCCCTTCTTGTCAGGGTGTGTGGAATCTCACCTCCCGGGTAAGTGAGGGACCACTATAGCTTTCTTTTCTCACTGTTACTCCTTAGAATTTCATTTTTACTAGTGCTTTTTTTGTTATACAGATTAATGGGCTAATTTGGCAGAATTGTACATGTACATACCACTAAATACATGTTTTGGTTGGTTATTATGATGGGTTATTTGAAGCAAATGAATTACATGACCAAATTGTTGCCACTGTCACAGTTGTCATGTGAAATTAACTCTTGGGCAATGTTGATAAAATTGTCATGGACACCAACACAAGGACTGCACATCAAATCCAAGGTGAGCACAGCCTGGGGACGTGGCCCCTGGGGGCTTCTCAGGCTGCCCCAGCGAGCTCCTCCTGCCAGCGTGGGGGAGTGAATGTGGGCGGCGCACGTCGCTTAGTAACTCCGTAACAACTCCCACTGCATCCAAAACTGCAAGCTTCTCCCAGGAAAGTGGCACTTCTTACAAACGTCCTGCACGGCGCCCTGTGCTGACGATCCCATTCGCTCTCTAGTTCACTGTCCTCCGGAGCACTGAAGACTACACGTGTCCAGATGAACAGCACAGAGTGGTGACAGGAGGGACCCTGGCAGGGTCCTCCCTCTCACACACAGGTAGGTGAGGGCGCCCTGAAAACACGGTCACTGCAGGCAACGCTGGCGCCGTCGAGTTTTATTATTTTAATAGCGTTTGGCCTTTGGTCCCTGAAAATGTGGAATATCACAGGCAGTACTGTAAGTAGATCTCATTTTGCAGTAAAAGCTTCAGGCTCACTAAGATCTGCCTCTAACATACAATTGTATGGTTCTTGAAACCCAGCTAAGTTTAGGGGTGATTTTTACATTCAAACTCATTCCATAATGAGTTTGGGCACCAGGTATGTGTAGGAAAATGACCAGCATGGTCCCTTTCTGAAAAAAAAGAGGAAAAGTTAATTAGAAGCAGGGTGAGAGGCACAAGTATGTGTGGCAGTCCCACTGTGCTGCTGTTGACATCCTGCGCTTGGGTCCTATTTTGAAGCTTACAATGTGTGCTTATATGCATTAAAAAATTTCACTGACTTGCATAGAGAAAAAAGGGGTGTGCAACGTGGGTGGGAAAAGGTTAAAAATAGGCAGCAAGCTCTCCGGAGGCGCTGCCCACGGGGCACTCTCGCCATCAATCAGCCACAAAAACTCTCACTGAATAACTGACATATGCCAGGGAGACACTGCAAATTCTGTCATGAGAAAAGAAATTCCTGCTTGGAAAATGTACATTTGGAGGAAAGGGCAGGGCAACCGGCTACCTAATGATCAGCTGATGGGATAAGGTTAGGTCATAGGGTCACCGTGTCAAAGTTTAAAGCTCTCTAACCGGCCTCAAAGGCCGCCCTGCTTGGAGCAAGCTGCCTCTAGGTTTGACAATACAACCCCAAGGGTACCAGGTCATCAGAGGTCACATGGGACCCTGACCTGTAATTGAGCCTGACAGCCTAGAACTTTCTAAGGTTGCTGGCCAGGAAAATAAGTCAAATATTACTAAGAGAAGCCAACACTAAGCAGCGCTGGCCTCAGGGCCCAGAGGCCCACAGTGGCCGCTCCCGGGCTCACTAGCGGGTTCTTCCGACTCATTCCCCGAGCGGCCGCATCATGGAAAGAAAAGCTGGACCTGCCCTGCCTGTGCCCTGCTTTCCTCCCTAAGCCAACACTCCTAGAATGATTTCACAGAAATGAAAAAGAAAAATAGGCATAATATCAGAGCCCATAATCGTGGAGAAAATCTTTTCCTTCAAACTGTAAAGAGGTATGTGCAGTTTGGTGATTTTCGGAATGAGAACCCATTTTAAGTCATTTTAAAAACGGACATGAAGCAGCGTCCTCTTACAAGCACTAGAGATGACAACAGCCACTAATGTGGTGTGTACCCAGAGTTCTTGGTGGCAGATTTTCTTTCCAAAAAATAAGTTTGTATGATACATTGGGTGCTTTAATGTCACTAAAAGGGAACATCCTGTCTACAGGTACAATGCTGCATTATCAACTTGAAGGGCTGCAAATGCTAATTTACACTGTTGTACCACACTTACTAAGCTAATCTTGTATCTGAGGCATTAAAGTCCAGCTTCTTCCAGGGTAAATTGTACTTTGATAGCCAGGGAGATAGTTCAGTGGTGTAGCCATCTGCCTGACAAGTATAGAGTCCTGACTTTGATCCCTAAACCAAAAAAGGAAAGCAATTATACTTTGATAAGCTTTCTTTATACTTAAGCATTTGGTTTATGAATTCTTCTCTCTGTACCAGCATCTCGTTTGGGACCCTGTGCTTGCCAGGTGGTGCTTATGCCCCTGAGCTGTGTCCTCAGCCCTTTGGTTTACGAATTCTTCAGCGTAAGTTCCTAAAGTAGAAATTCTGGCAGGCCGTGTACATTTCAAGCTTGGGTGCACATTTTCAGAATGACTGGACAAACGCGGATCTGGGCATTGCACCGTCCAGCCCTGTGAGGCTGTCCCTTCCCCACCTTCCTGCCGGGTGGCCTTTCCCACACTGGCCAGTATCTTAGAGGAAAGACGATGTCTTTCTTTAATGATTCTGATTGATCATCTTTTCACGTGTGGGCTGAGCAACTACAATTTTAGAGTATGCATGACCTATTTCTATTTTAAAGTATCTGTTTCTTATTGATTTGTAAGAACTCTTAGGTATCAAAGGTATAAAGCATGTTTAGTATCATGTTTTAACATATTTTCCCAAGTTTTTCACTTATATTTAGCGTTTAACATTTTTATGTTTTTGAAATGTAGAAGTTTCATATTTTTACTTAGCCAAATTTAATAATCCTGGCAGGGGAGATAGTTCAGTGGAATAAGTGCTTGCCTGGTAAGCACAAGGTCCTGAGTTTGATCCCTGGTACCACACACACACAAACACACACACACACACACACACACACACACACAAATTTAATAATCCCCCTGCAAGGCAATTGTCCAAATATATAAGCATTACCTAAATTTTCTTCTGACATTTAATCATTTTAACTTTTTATATTTATATTATTAAGATGGCAAAATCTTTAGTCTTCTCTTGTGAAATTTGAAGTTGTGTAAATTATTTTGGCTCAGCGTATCCATGAAAGGAAATCAAACACAATTAGAATTAGGCTCTTTCTTCATAGTACCTTAATCATCACTTACAATTAGAGCACTAAAATACCATTAGATTCGTGAGTCCACTTACAGGAATTTGTCTTGAAGAAGTCAAAGACATGTGCAACGATGCACCTACAGTGTTGGTGCAGCATTATTTGAAAGCTCTCATTAGGGCTGAATCTGGCACACAGAGAGGCTTGCATAGGACCTGGGAGATCTTGGGCTTTGTGTACAGTAAGAAAGCCTGATGCCCTTGCCACTGCCCTCCACGCTCTCCTGACC
Organism: Tympanoctomys barrerae; assembly: GCA_002564285.1. NCBI lineage: Eukaryota > Metazoa > Chordata > Mammalia > Rodentia > Octodontidae > Tympanoctomys > Tympanoctomys barrerae. The sequence goes on from NDGN011467796.1 coordinate 8,178, forward strand.
ACCACTCACTGCCTCCCCACACTGCATCCTCCCACCACGTTACTGAAGTCCACACCACTCGATTTCCATAGACCCAGGAAAGCTGGTCCCTGTCTTTGTAAGCAGTGTACTGTGGATCCCATTCCGCCAAGGGCTGCGGGCACTTTAGGGCAGAAACAATAAAACTCATACAGTAAGACAACACAATGTAAATGAGAACCATGAAGGGGCTACACATAAACAAGACAGGGAAATGGAGCCACACACACGTTACTTAGTGTGGAGAAGGCAAAACAAGGATGCGTGGATAGTCACAAAGTCCTCATGCTCTAAGAGTAGGAATCTAGTTGGTGCTCCAAGGCGGCACAGCCTCACATCTGACACTAGCACAGACATGTCCTTTGGAGCTTTGTATGGAGATAACTGACCAGATCCCTCCCTCAGGACAGGTGTGGGGCACACATCTTTCCTTGTAGAGAGACACCCTAGACAAAAGCAATAATATAATTCTAAGTATTTTATTCTATTTGCATAGCTTTTTGCTAGATGACAATAAAAAAATCAAGTACTAGTTTTAGTTCATGTGTTATGGGATGCCAGTACAGTAAAATAGGATTTCTGTTGGATTATACACCTTAACAACATATTAAAATGTTGTTTAGTAAAAAATAACATGGCAAGTCCATTTTCCAATGAATGAAATTATCCTAACGATGGGTAGGAACGTTCACCATAGTGTTCTATTCTACCACATGCGACCCGTGAGGTTGCCCCTCCTACACCCTCCACGCCTCCCACTTGACTCCTCCCAGGTCCTGTCCCGAGCATGGACCAGATCAACCGCACCAAGGTGAAGGAGTTCGTCTTCGTGGAACTTACTCGCTTGCAGGAGTGGAGATCTTCCTCTTCGTGGTCTTCTTCGCTGTGTATGTGGCAACTGTGCTGGGAAATGCGCTCATTGTGGCCACGGTCACCTGGGAGCCCAGCCTCCACAGCCCCATGTACTTTCTCCTGAGGAACAAATCCCTCCTGGACATCGTCTTCTCTTCCATTACGGTCCCCAAGTTCCTGGTAGACCTTTTGTCAAAGAGGAAAGCCATCTCCTTCAATGGCTGCATGGCACAGATCTTTTTCTTCCACTTTGCTGGTGGGGCCGATATCTTCTTCCTCTCTGTGATGGCCTTTGACAGATACCTTGCGATCTCCAAGCCCCTGCACTATGTGACCATTATGAGGAGAGAGCTGTGGGTGGCCTTGGTGGTGGCTTCCTGGGTGGGCGGCGGGCTGCACTCAGTCATCCAGATTGGCCTCATGCTTCCGCTCCCCTTCTGCGGCCCCAATGTCCTCGATGCCTTCTACTGTGACGTCCCCCAGGTGGTGAAGCTGGCCTGCACGGACACCTTTGTGGTGGAGCTGCTCATGGTCTCCAACAACGGCCTGGTGACCTTGCTGTGGTTCTTCCTGCTGCTCGGCTCCTACACGGCCATCCTGGTGATGCTGCGATCTCACTCCAAAGCAGGGCGGAGCAAGGCCCTCGCCACCTGCACCGCCCACGTCCTGGTGGTCACTCTGCATTTTGTGCCTTGTGTTTACATCTACTGCCGACCCTTCACCACCCTGCCCATGGACACCGCGGTGTCCATCAATAACACGGTCATCACCCCCATGCTGAACCCCATAATCTACACCCTGAGGAACCAGGAGATGAAGGCAGCCATGAGGAGACTACAGAGGCGGCTGGGGCCTGCTGGGAGCACTGACGCGGGCTGAGCCGGCACCTGGAGGCCGAGCAGCTCAGGCTGATTCGTCTGCTCAAGCTGCCTGCAGGGGGCAAGACGCCAGCTCTCTCCTCTTTGGCCTTCTCGCTGTGCAGCTCACTGCTGCCCGACTCTGCCAGAGGTGTGACGAGGACAAAAGGAAGACTGAGAGGGCGTGAGGGTGGGAGAAGCGCGAGTAGTGACAGCGAAATCAGGACACCAGGGAGGCAACACGGTGCTTACGCGTGTGGGTCCGATTTATGTCACTTATGGGTATGGTCTCTACTTGCATCCACTTACCTATAAAAGCCTCAAGCTTATTTTTTTTTACTTTTTTTTTCTCTCTAAAAAATTAAAAAAGATTTAGAAATTCATACCTTACAAATTTTCCTTTTTATCTAAATGACAAAATTCATAGTTCATTGCTGTTATTTTAATACTTCTACATATGTAATGATATCTCAAAATTCATTGTGGATATAGTTTGTATCATATTCCCCCCCCCAAATCAATCTTGCCAAAGTCATCACTTTTCTTAATCTTTTTAAGAATTGGGTTTTAGTCTCATCAATTTTCCTTATTATTGTCGTTCTTTTTTTCTTTTTTGTTTTTTTGTTTGTTTGTTTGTTTGTTTGTTTTGTTTTGTTTTTTTGAGAAGGGTCTACAAGGTGTTCAAGACCTCACTACTGGATCGGACTCATAGTGATCCGCCTGTTTACAGCCTCCCAAGAGCTGGTGTGTGCGCCACCACTCCCAGTCTCAATTGCTGTCTCAGAGAGGGCCCAGGGATTGAACCCCTGGCCCCTGTGCCTGCTTGCAGGATTT
>NDGN011467799.1:4618-15503 GCA_002564285.1 Tympanoctomys barrerae
GGTAACTGAGCTCTGAGGATATGCTGAACACTTGACATTCATTGTCTCATTTCATGCTGACAGCGGCCCCATCGAAGATCCAGCGTCAGTGGTATTCTCCTCTCAGGGTACCGCGCTGTAGCAACTTGTCAGGACCACACAGAGCGATGAGTGTTCTGGTTCCAGCTCTGGCTTCCCTTTGTTCCGTGACCTTGGCCAAATCACTTTGATCTCCTGCCCAGGCTTCCTCCCACTTCTGACCAAGTACAATGCTGCCCAGACTCTCCTGGAAAGCTCCCAGGAGAGGAACAGCAGGCACACCAGGCAGGCCTGCAGGATCTTCGGGGGCCACGAGGTCCTACCTCCAGTGTGTGTGACAGCTTCATGTCAGTGATCAACATGACGGCAATGCCGAGACGGCAAGCAGTTTCCCTGCTGTCAGGCCAGGCCTTTGGGCCGTGTTCAAAAGAACTTACTACCAGGAATAATCCTTTAAAGTGTGTTTGACCCAGACGTTCCCAACTCAGCCTAGGAAGTCAATCCAGTTCAAAACCTTGTTATGAAGCTTGAATAACGCATGCGTTAAAAATGATATGGCCTGTTTGTCTTCGGACATTCTGGGGCTACGCTAGGATTAACCGTTATCTTTGAGGGACTTGATAACTGGCCAGTGAGAGTGGGGCAAAGCTGGAGTTGTGGGTATGCGTCTTTGCAAAACCCACATCATAGTCAGGGTGAGGTCTCAGAACTCCATGCTCAGATAACTGAGACAAATCTCAAAGAGAAGTTTTCACGGCTAATGCATAAAACATAGTCCCTGCTGTCTCCCTTTTTAAACAGCTTTGTTAAACAGTCAGCCGAATGGCATCTCCCGTGCTGCAGTGAATCCATCAGGGATCGTATTTACATAGGGAACTTTACCTGATGCTCTTGAACGGCTGGGGAAATATCAGTTTGTTCAGCCTCCCAGCACCCTTGTGGGAGCTCGAAGAACACTCGGGGTTTCTTTCTCCTCCTCCGGTGCTCAGAAACCATGGCTCTGCGGAGAACGGGCTTGGGAGGACCAGTGTTCCGGATTGTGTCTTCCAGGATTGCTGGTGCAGGGCTGCCTCTGCGTCCCATTGGCCAGGATTCAGAGATGCAGGAGAGGGCACAGGCACATGGCTGGCGCAGCACGGGCGGCCCTCGCCCTGCCCATCGCGCTGATGCAGGGACTCTACCCAGGAAGGAAGCCGGCGTCTGTCCACGGCAGTGCACTTACAACAGGCACGACTGCTTAAGCTGTCTTGGGTCCATGCTCAGTGCTCGGCACAGGTGACCCATAAGCTCTTGCAAGCCATTCAGGTGTTGTGGGTGTTGCCCATTCAGCACTGAAGAAGGTGCTGGGGACTCAGGGAGGGAGAAGCCTGGCTGCAGCCCCACCTCGGGGTACCCGCTCCTGTCCAGTGTCATTACATTTCAAGAGAACTGGATGTGAAGAGGGGTTTTAGAGAGGAAGACAATGGAGCACAGACCTGTGCGAAACGTGTATACCCACTGTGTGCATCCTTGATGTCTCCATCCATCCCATGGGGGATGCACAGCTGCGATGACTTCCCTTTCTCCCTACGATTATGTGGCCCGGCATGTGTGAGGCAGCTGGCACGGAGGCCGCAGAAGCAGATGATCAATGGGACTTCTTTTCTAATCTACAGCGTGCACACACACACACACACACACACACACACACACACACTCCAATACCCCCTAATTTCATGATTTAATATATTTCTTCAATCTTGGTGAAGATAGATGGGGCAGAGCTATGGCAGCCACCAATTTAAATGTGATCAGCCACGTCAGCAGAATCCATCGGAAGTTTCAGAAAGGTATCAAAAAGCAGCCGGCTCCGTTAGGCCCAGGGATTCTGGGCATGGTGGCGAGTGGGCAGTGGGATACTGAGAGGTGAGAGCTGATGTTCAGTTGGGGAAAAGCTGGTATGGCTGATGCCCGCCCACAAACCACCTTTGGCCTCAGGACCAGCTGGTATAAGCACACAGGCTGTACACTGCACAACTCTAAGGGACACTATGGCCATCTACCTCCCTGGGGAGTAGTGACTGGGAGCTGAGCAGTGACTGGCAGAGGCTTTGCAGGCACAGGTTCTGAGCTTGAGCGGAAGCATGTGTTGGTGGCGGCTGGGGGTTGGTTTGCAATAGAAGAATTTGAGGGCTGGGCCTTTTGGCTCAGGAAGGATTTCCATAAATGGAAAATGGGAGGGAGAAAGCCTACACAGCTCACCCTTACCCTTTAGAACTGAACTCACACCTGAAGCCTGGCACACAGCGGGTCCTGGCATGCAGTAGGTGCTGCATGGACCCAGGACAGAAGAATGAGCATGGCTGGTGGGCTAGGGAGTACCCTGGGGATGACTTGTGTGCCATTTGCAACTCAGAGATGCACAGGTTTCCAGAAGGCCAGGAGAGCAGGCAGGGGAGTGGGGAACCTCTGCTCAGGAACCTGACACGCAGCCCAGGGCTCAGAGCCAGGTGACAAGCTCCTGCCCATGCCCTTGAGCCTCAGGCAAAGGTGATGCCTTTTAACAGCATTTGTTCTGAGGGGCAGGGTTCAGGGTCTCTCTCTCTCTCTCTTTCTCTCTCTCTCTCTCTCTCTCTCTCTCTCTTTCTCTCCAACATGGAAGAAAAGCAGCTGGGAAACAGCTTTTATTAGATCAAAAAATTAGTATGTGAACCAAAGCTAGTACTGCCAGGCACTGCTGGGCTGGGGAGGACAGACCCAATGATGGTTGACAGCTGACTGGCTCACCCAGAAGGAGGTCCTGGAGGCTGTCGCGGTGGGCCTGCCTGGTCTCAGCTCCTGTCTGGAGATAGACACCTTTGTTTAAATCCTGGCCCTCAGCTTCCTAGCTGTGTGACCAGAAGAAGACCACATCACCTCTCCGAGGGCCTGTCCAAGAGGAACAAGGGGTCCTTTCCCCAGATTGGGGGTGCAGATTCCCTGGGACACTCTCCACAAGTTAAATACCTGGGTCCTGGAGCCTGCCATAGAGCTGCCACCACCTGAGCATGGCTAATGGACCTTGTCTACCCTCAGCCTGGCCTGGATCCACCGTCTGCTGCCTGCACTGCCTTCTCTGTCCCACAACTGTCCTTGTCCACAGGACTTGCCTCTGGCAGGAGCCCCCAGCCATGTGCGGGTGAGAAGGGACAGAATGTTCTCTTAGAACAGAACATCCCAGTTTCGATTCTAGAACATTCTAGAAGGGCATGATGGCTGAGAGGTGCATTCTTCAAATAGACTCTGATTTCTCTGTGGCTCAGTTTCTTCATCCAAAAAATGGGTGGAGTGGCATGCAGGCCTTAGGTCTTCACTCCCAGGCTTCAGGAGGTCAGGAGAGCCACGTGCCCTAGAAACTGGTGCCACCACTGAGCTCCCCTTGCCTCTGAAGCCAGAGAGGCTAAAAGGCAGGAGACAAGAGGGGGGGACTATCTCTTGCCCCTGCCCCCAGGTCATCAGATGGCAGAAATCAGAACTTTTCACTCTATGGGCCTCTCGCAAGCAAGGCCAGAGTGCAAGCTCAAAGGCCCTATGGGAGATCAGGCACGTGTTCACCCATGCTCTATATTTCTGGCTATGTCCTCCCCTCCTATCTCAGCCCCTCTGGGATATACTCTGCCTTCCCTTGCTATTGCCTGCCACTGTTATCTCTGGAAGGCTGGATGCTTGAATGCCTCAAGCTTCCTGGGGTTGGACGTGCGACTCAGTATAATGATCATAATCCTTGCCTTAATCCAGGGCTCCTCGCCAGGAATATGGATGCTCAGTGAGCCTTATCTCAGTCCTTCCTGGGGTCCACTGGAAAGGCTGTGAGGGAGACAGGAACATCTCCCATTTCAAAACCAGGGAGATTGAGGTAGAGGCATCTGGAGGCCCTTCCGTAGGGTGCCCAGAGCTCTCCCTAGAGCTGCCCTTGCTCTGGACTTGCTGCCTTCCCCTGAGCTTCTACAGCCCCACTAGTGTCAGCCGACCTCCTACTGCTTCAGTCCTCAGCCCCAGGATTCTCAAGTCCTTGCCCCACCAGGCTTCCTGTCCCTCATGGCTTGGGCTCTGACTTCTGGTCACTTCCTGTGGGTTCCTTCCTCTGCTTGCCCAGCCCCAAGCAGCTCCAGGCCTCCCTGCAGCTGCTAGACCACCTGCCCCACCTGGGACCCTGGGATTGGAAAGCCCAAAAGCTGCCCAAGAGGCTTGCTTCCCAGTGCATGGGACCAGGTTCTGAAGTGGAGGGTTTTGCCACGGTAGGGCAGGGTGTTAGAGGGCTCACAGGAAGGGCACAGGCTGAGCTGAGCTGGAAGGTGTCAGCCTGGGCTGACATGGAGGCTGAGTGTGCTGGGCATGTTTGCAACATCACAGTCCACAACCAAGGTGCTTCAGGCTGGCAGGGCCCATGGCTGGGCAGGGAGAAGGGAGGACATGAACCTAGAAGACAGGTGGGGCCCAGAAGGTCAGTTTGGATGGCTTTGGACAATTGGGAGCTCTGCTAATTCCTCTGGCTGATTATGTCACAAGTCACTTCAAAGTGGAGTGGCGCAAGGATCATTAGTTATGCTGGGCATAGCAGGAGGGCTTGCCCTGCTCCAGGGCCCCAGCTGGCACACTGGGGCTGGAATCAGCCTGCATGCGACTGCCAGCAGGTAGGTCTCAGTTGTTCTCTGCACAGGCTGGTGATCTGAAGTACCCGGCAGGGTGGACTTTGGCCGGGGCCCAGGCCATTGTCCTTCAGCATCACCTTGGGTCTCATAGGAGTTGGGACTCCCTATGATCTCTCTCTGTCTATCCAAAGTCTCTTTCTTCTTCTAAGAGATTGCTGATAGTCGCCTCTCCTGTGAAGCCCCCTCCCATCTTTCTGGGTAGGGGTGACCACCCTTCACCCACAGTTACTTATCTCCACTTATCTCCTTGCCTGTCACACCCGTTATCCCAGGACCTCCTCCAGGATGGGAGCTCCGATTCCCTACGGCCTGCTATGTAGAAGGTGCTCGATGAAGGCTTCCTAAATTCTAATCAGGGCAAGCTCTGGCCTGGCCACTTACTGGCTCTGGCTCTTGTGTTTGATGGATTAGTCTTCTCAGGGCTACCTGTTAGCTATCTGCTTTCTGAGCTCATTTAGGTCATATTTGACCTAAATGTCCACCACACCAATGATGTGGACTCCTTCCTGTTAAGGGCTTCTACCCTGGCCCCTTCAGGTTATTCCCTACCTGGCTACTAGAAAGACTCGAGCCACATTAAATCAGACCGTGTCCCAAACCCAGAACCTTCCAATGCCTTGACAAGTAAAATCTTCATGGTCTGCCAGCCCCTGCATGATCTACCCCAGCCTCCTTTGCTAACCTCATGTCCTAGAGACCGTTTTCTACATTCCTGCAGCACCAGCTTCCTTTCTTCCCAGACGTATGGAGCTTCTTTCTGCATCAGGTCTTGGCCTCTTGCTGTCCCCCTTGCTCGGAACACTCTTTCTTCGCCTCCTTGGCTGGCTGCTTCTCTATCTCACTGATCCTTGCATGCAGTGCTCCTTTTCTGAAACCCCTAACTGACACGGTGCCCTCACCTCAGCCATTCTGCTTTTTGTTTTCTCCATAGTTGTTGTTGTTGTCTGCAACCATCTAGTTCTTTTATGAGTTTACCTTGCCCTTGCTGGTTTCCTTCTCCAGATTGCAAGCTTGCTGCTAGATGAGCAACCCAAGTAAGACCTGACTAGCAAATATCTGTTGAATGATTCAGTCAGTGCACAGGGACCCATGACATGGATGGAAAAGTCTGGATGCAAGCAGCCTGCTGCCGGGGAAGCCCATGGCTCTGGGGTCCCAGTCACACACCCTTTTCCAGCTGGGCTTCTGCTCCTTCCTCTCCCACTATCATGCTATGCCAAGCACTGCTCATCTCCTCCCCAGCCCTGGCTGGGCAGCTGACTGAGCTGGTGCGTGTGGGCAGTCAGTCCCAGAAGTGCTCCAAGAAGCAAGAAGGATCTTGGTCCAGAGAGAGAATTCAGCCTCCAGCATCAGGAGGAGGTGGGAAGCAGACAGTCATTTCTCTCTGTGCAGCAGCGCGCAGTGGGAGAGAGCTCTTCCTTGAGGTTACTGATGGATCGGACACAGAACTGCAGATTATGTTCTGCACGGCTCCTGGCTACACAGTGCTAAGCCACTGACCCCAGGAGGAGAGTGGCTTGCCAAGGACTGGCTGGCCCCATCACTCCCTTCCTCTACCCTGGGATTTATGCAGCTGCCCTTGAGTGGAGTGTGTGGCAGAGATCTACAGGCCCGCTCATCTGCCAGGAGCCTGCCCTCCAGAGCACGTATGCTGCCCCCGTGGAGGCACCATGAGTGAGGCCAAGATCTATGGCACTTCCCTGGCCAGAATTCCTCAGGTCTCATGCCGATCTGGCCAACAGCCACTCAATGAGAAGGCCTCAACCTGCCCGCTATCTGTACGGCAATAATTTGGCAATCATGACAATAGTCCCATCTCTCTCCAGCAGAGCTGGGAGGACAGTTGGCTTCCTGATGGATCCGACATAGAATTTCAGAGCTTCTACCTAGATGCTCCCATCTGTACAACAGGTATATTCATCCATCCATTCATCCATCCATCCATCCATCCATCCATCCATCCATCCATGTATTCATTCATTCAATACCTATATATTAGTTCTCATACTGAATGCAACAAACAGGGAAGGTCCTTCCCTGAGCAAGCAGGCAGTGAGGACGTGACTCACCTGTGTCCCTCCAAGTGACAGGCACACCCATACCTCCCTTAATGCCCTCATCAACACAGGGAAGTGACCACTGTTAATTCTGTCTCTTTCTCTCTCTCTCTTTTTTTAACAGAAGTAAAACAGAGACTCTAGCAAGGAGGAGCAAGCTGCACTGATTGAGTACCAAGTATGTGATACCCTGGATGTCATTTTTACATCAACCCTAAGAGCTGGAGTGCATTACTTGGTTTTCGAGCTTAGGAGCATGGTGTGAAGACAGCCCAGGCGGGGGAGGAAGGCTGAGGATGGTGTTAGTTGAGTTCCAGCCATGCAGCAGATACTATCTCTGTCTCGTAACTCACCATCCCCAAGAGTCCGGAGGGTGCTGACACTGCTAAGGCGGTGGCGACAGTGGTCGGCAGAGTCAAGGGCCTTCCTCTTGGCATCTCACCACCAGCCTGAGCTGGATGCTCCTTCGGGTCCGTGCTGGAACCTTTTCCTGCTTCTCTGTTTCAGCTGCGGGGAGAGGAGTAGCAGCCTACCTTTCTCAAGGTCAAGGAGCCAGGTCATTTTCCTGCTTGTCAGTGTGACCTCCAGCAGGCACCTCCTTCCTGCTGAGCATCTGTCCCCACATCTCCCTAGATGGGTGGGGGGGGGTGAGATGCAGTCTCTGGTGATGTCCTGGAGACCTCCTAGGACTTCCTTCCTCAAGTTGCACTCTGTCAAACACTCTTCCCACCTGCAAGGCTGTGCCAGCCCCCAAGGGCAGAAGGTAGGGATGGGCACTTTGAGCAAAGAGGCCTGGGGGAACTGGGGCTTGAGAGCCAGGCTGGGGATTCAATTCCACAGCAGTGATGGGAGGGTTTCATCAGCCCGAGAGACAGGTCCCAAGTTATCACCCCCTCCTTGCTTTTTCCCATCCACTCACTAGTTGGAGAATCTCAGAACCAGCAGGGCCTCTGCAGATCATCTTGTCTACCCACCTTGATATAAATGGGGAACCTGTGCCCCAGGAGGGAGGTAACTTTTTCAAGTCACGTGATTTGCCAGTGGCAGAGCTGAGATTAGGCTTCAGAGCCTTGGCTTTCCAGGCAGGGTTTCTCTCTATGACAGCAGAGGAGGTGCAGGGAAAGAGGCTAAGAACACAAGCTGCAGATCTACACAGGTCTAATTCACACTCGAGCACCTCTGGCACCACATGGACTAGGGCCATTGTGAGGGCTACATGTGGCAGTGTACCCAGGAAGAGTTTGGTAAGGTTCCCTGTTGTCAGTGGCTGCATTGCTGTTAGAGCCCCCATACTCCAGGCAGAGCAGGCAGAGGCAGGGGTGGGGAAGGCCGCGCTATGTGAGGGGAGGGGTGCAGAGGCAGTTGGCAGGGAAAGCTTCCTCCCAGGACGTTTTGGTGGTGCTTAGCTCCTAGGAGGGTCGTAGATTGAGTGCAATTAGGCCCTTTTTACAGGTGAAGCAAACAAACAAAAGCCTCCTAAATTTTACAAAACAACTGGCCTCTATCCACTTCCTGTTTGGTGAGAGGTGGGGCAGGATTTGAACCCTGCCCATGCGTTTCTTCCTACTCCTCCAGTGGCTTCTGAAACCAACCTCACTTCCTGAGGGCACCTGTACTTGCAGGGCAGGGATGGGTGAGGCTGACCCCTGCCTGGTGTGAATGATTCTCACTTCCGGGGCTCACTCCTTGGCTGGGATGAATACAACCGGATTCCTCCAACAGAGGGAGCCAGTACCCTGGTTCTCCGTTCACCCTGGTGGCCCACTGAGGTCTGAATGTTTCCATGGAGACAGTAGAGTTTCTGTGCCCGAGTTGGTGCAGCGGGGAGGCCTCTGTTCCCTCTTCCTTGGCTCCTGCCTGCTCAGCTTGTGTTCTTCACGTAGGTTAGCTCAGGGGTTTTGGCTTGGGAATAATACAAAATGAAACAGGATGGCATTTCATAGTAAATTACTTTAATTTTTATGGTGCCCTGTACCCTGACAAAGTAACTCTATTTAGTTTACAAGTGGAGTATTTCTCTTCGGGTGTTTGCCTCCCCTCAACACTGCACCCTCCTCCTTTCTGCCGCCTGCCTGTAAATCGATTACGCCCTTGGAGAAGGAGGCTGGGAACGAGGAGGTCCCACCAGCCCCAAGGCAAGGCCCCCCGGCCCGGGACACACTTGTCAGCCATGCCACCTGGGCTTAGCCCATCCCCTGCCCTGAGCCCCTCATCGCCTGGGACAGATTCTAGGATCCCGCTTACAGCTCCTGCTAGCATATGCAGACGAGCAGGAGGCTCAGCCCAAGTTTGGGGGCTTCCAGCCTCCAAGGCTGAAAGGCAGGCCAAGGTGAGGCTGGGCTCCCAGAGCTCGGCTTCAGATCTGCTAGGGCTCCGCTCACCTGCCGTGATGCTGAGGCCCGGCTTTCTGGCCCTCAGCTGTCCCTTGGGATCCACTGTCCTGTATTCTCTGGGCGAATAGTTGTCAGGCAGAAAGTCACTTTTAGGCTGTCCTTACAGGTTCTTGCTAACCTGATTTGTGTAAAAGAGCAGACTGCAGGAACGCTTCTGCTCCTGAGGTACTACCAGGCTAGTAGAAGGGAGACGCCTTGGGCTGCGGGATGTCCCTCTTGCCCATGGCTCCAATTGCACAGCCTGGGGGCTGGTGCTGTTTGCTAAGCAGTAGGTGAGGAGCCTCAAGCCTGAATCCCCAAGTCTCCAGGAGCTCCACATCCCTGGAAATCTGTGAGGTTGAGACCCCCAGACCCACTGCACCACCTCCCCTCTGTTCCTCTCTCCCTCCCCTTTCTTTCCCTCTTCTCTTCTCCCCTCCCATCTCCTCTCTTCCTTTCTCTTCCCTTCCCCTCCCTGTTTCCAGCAACCTCTCATCCTCTGGTCATGCCCACTACTCCCCTCCCCCCCACTGCCTCCCCCTTGCCCTAAATCTCTCTTTCTAGCCCACGGCTGGAAGTCCTGTGCTGCTGGTTGTTCAAGGTTAACACGGGCTCCTCAGGTGGGGCGCTCCGGGCTGTCCTCAGCCTCTGCACTGTTCTGTGGTCAGTGTGACCTTCTGTGGGAGGCACCAGGCATACAGTGTCCTGACTCTCAGACTTTGCCCCTCACACAGCCGCCCTGGCCAGGGGTAGGGTGCACGCCTGCAGCCAGCCCATATAAACCTCCAGTCTGCCTTTGCTTCCAGCCTTGGGACTAATTACTCTATTTATTTGAGCCTCGGTTTAATCTTCTTTTGAATCTTCTTAAATTTGGGCTTAATACCCTAAAGTGCTTAGCAATAACTCAGCAAATGCTGGCTATTCCTGCTCTCCTGGCCTCAGTTGTCCCAGCTGTGCCTTGCAGCGAGGGCCCCTTTGGCTCTGAGAGCCCAGGGTTTGAGCTCTGGGTTTACGTCTCTTCCTTTGTGGAATTATCACCACAGGTTATGTCCGTGAGGGATTAATCAGCATGAGCGAGGGAGTACTTTGGTTTATAGTTGTCAAAGTGCTTCTAGGAATAACTACTATGAAGACAACAATATGCAGTGTATTAATTATTGTAACTGTCCCACTATCCTATTTTGAAACTGTCTCATTACTATTTGTTTCTCAATAAAATTAATTTTAAAAAATGGTTTTTTGTCCCAGCACAAGCTCAGTGACAGAGTCATTGTTTGATTCAGACCAGAAGAGGTGGAAAAGACAAGCTGCAAAAGAAAGGAAGCCTGGTGGAGGTGGGAGGCTGAGTGACAGAACAGAGCCACAAGCAGGGGAGAGGAGGGAGGCCCTAACAGGCCAATCTTGGAGCTTTGGCACTTCCTCTGCTCCAGGGTTCCTCCAGCTTCTACTTTGGGGGAGTTTTCTTTCTGCTGCTGGACTGGGCCTCAGCCCAGCCTGTGGCTAGACATGTGCAGATTTTAGCCAGCACTTGCAGGTGCTCAGAGGGGAGGCAGGGAAAAAGCACTCTGCTGCAGACTCACTGGCACTGCGTCTGGGGACCAGCTTCGCTACACCGGGGGTGGGCATGGTGGGTCTGAGCCCTGAGCCGCTCGGAGCTGGATGTGCTCCGGAGGCCTCCGGGGACAGACGGGGGGCCAGTGGGCAGGACGCAGTAGCTGGAAGATTTTATGTCAATAGAGGGCAGAGTGGTTAGTTCTGGTATGAGACC
>NDGN011467807.1:0-18332 GCA_002564285.1 Tympanoctomys barrerae
CTTGGAAGGCTAGGGCCATAAAGTTGGCTTTCCTTGCAGCCCTCCTTTTTCTCTAATTTGGTCTCCAAACTTATGTTGTTAACCATCCAGAAGACAAGCTTATTGTTTCCATTTTATTTTTATCCCTTTCTCTTCTTTACTTTTAAGTACAGGATACCTCAACAATTTCAAAATGGCCTAAAAGTCAAATATTCTTAATAAAACTGAGCATACTTATTCTTTATCACAGCATCTTGAAGTGTTTCATTATTACAAATGCAAACATCTCCTGTGTACCCATTTTGGCAATAAGGTAATCTATGCTATGCAGCATGAGGCTGAAAATACACTATGTCAAGGTTCTGCATGGCTGGCTGTGACCCACATGCCCTTTATTTGTTCTGCCAACATCTGGTCATCAAGGTACTTGCTGGTAATACTGGATACTTTATAAAGCACAAAACTGCAAGACACCATTTGATATGGGTCAAGCAACCATCATTCCATAAAGGGGGAAAACAAATATATATATATATATATATATATATATATATATATATATATATATATATTATTCTTTGCAGTACTGGGGATTGAGCTCAGGACCCTGCGCTTGCCAGGCAAGCACTTATTCTACTGAACTATCTCCCTGCCCCTATATTTGTGTTTTCATGTTTATTTGGAAAGGTAACATTTTTAGGTGGTCACATCCTTATTTCTTTGGACACATACAGTTTTTCTCACCTTTGAATAGCATACATGGTCTGTAGTACACACATACTTGTAATGTGCAATTTCATATGCAAAATAATCTGTGTTGCCTATTTTGGGATTTTCCACAGCTTGGGGTCAGGACAGATTTGCATGTTGTTTGTGTGTGTTATCTATGATAGACCAGACATCACAGGGGAGGATATGTGTGTACTCCTGTGTAGCAGTGGCTACCAACATGAATTTCTGAGCTTGTCAGAAAGAAAAAAGCCTAGATTCAGAATAAAGCATTGCAATATCAGTCTCAAAGATTTGCATAATTGCAATGGTGTTTCTTTGGGTTTATATGGATCAATTTTGTTACTGTTGGGAGTTTGTTTCTCTGCGTATATGTGGCAGTAAGTGGCAGGGAAGTTGAAGAGCTATTTCTAAGTGGCCGTAATAATTGAACAACTGAACTTTTACTGTGTCCACATAGTGTCAGATTTATGGTGATGTCGTTCAGAGTATCATAGGAATTGTGGAACTCAGTAGCATTCTGAGTTTTAATGAAAAGCCTGAGAGTTTTGACAAACTGTTATCTTAAAATCAACTTTTATATGTCTTTAGATGCTTTCATGCAGACTAGTGTGAAAAGGTAAAGCTATTTAGATTGATACTTATAGAAGATGATAGATAGGAAAAAGGTCTTTGAAAAAAGAGGAAAAGAGAATTGTGGGGTTTCATTAGCTACTCCCTATTATAAATTTTATGAACAAAGATCCCAAAGAAACTTGGAAATGGACTGGAATGTATGCCAGGAAGTGGTGGGATCTCTTTCAGTGGAACTATTTCAGGCAAAGGCTAACTAACCCTTTATCACAGAAGTCATGTAGGCTGTCCAGGCCTCTGGGCTGAGCAGCTTGTTTGTGTGCTATGGGAGCCACAGGGCCCCAGTTCTGGAGTTCAAAGACCTCTGTGCTGTAGAACTAAAAGCACATGTACCTTATAGAATTAAAAAATATACTAGAAGGTAAACATATACAGGTATCATGTGCACCTATGTGGATATGAAGTATGAAAGCCTTCTAGAAGATAAAATGTGTATGATGAATGCCTATATTACTTATATGAATGTATGTATAACATATATACAAGTACTTTTCATTCTTCAGGTGTCCCAAATCATGCCAATTTGAATTCTTGAAGTGGGTTGAAAACAATTTAGAATCTAGAGAATTGCCATATAATAATGACAAATCCTAAGAAATCAAAATCATCGGAAAATTTATTGGCCTGCCATAATTTTCCATTAACTATTTTAAGGAAGAAAATTAATATAATAAATTAAAGTTCAGCTGCTTCCAATTTGATGCAATCTTAATTCTAAGTGGTACTTAGTAGCAGTCATAAATGAAATGACTAATGTAAAGCTGCAAGTAGAAAATTACATAGCCTTTTTAAGAAAGTGCTTTTGAAAATTAAACTTTGTGAGTCACTGTTTCTGTGATAACTCACAAAGAGATCAGCTGTATTGGTCATGTTTATAAAACCACAAGTGTGATATTTGGTTTAAAGTACAAAATACACCATCAAGAAGGAGATGAGGATGTGCTAGCAGTCTTAATTTAAAAGCAGGAACAAATCCCATAGAAGTTTTCCCTCGGGTTAGTAGGCTTAGGCCACCCATTATGCTCCTGCTCCCCGCCCCCTGAGTTATAATACAAAGTGTAATGGAAATGAGGTAATGGACGTCCTAAGTTCTTAAGAGTTTTCCTGGTTAACATTACTCATTGATGAAAGTGTAAAGACATATTCATCAGAATTAGGCATCTTGGTGAAGTAAGTTTATGGATGGACTAACAAGATGTGTTATACCTGAAATAATGCGAGGTGCTACTTGTGAGTCCTGGTAACCAACCAGACATGGAATTAGACCTGGGAATCTGGCTAGGAAGCCCTGAATATGACTTCATTGCATTAATTGGCTGAAATCGCATTGTATCCATCAAAGGGAAAGTGTTATGGATGTGTTCCTAGCAGGTGGGAGAGGCTGACCTGGATTAATGGAAATGATGCTAGTTAGGTTTAAGTCAGAGCCTTGTGGGTGCCTTCATAAAGGGCAGGAGAGATTGGGGTTTGGATTAAAAAGAAGCAGTATGATCAGGAGTTCAGTCAGATGCTTAGTAGTATTTCTTTTTCTTTTCTTTTCTTTTTTCTTTCTTTTGCAATACCGGGGATTGAACTCAGGATCCTATGCTTGCCAGCCAGGCGCTTATGCCACTGAGCTATATCTCCAGCCCATGATCAGAAGTTCAACCCCTTCATCCACGCAAATGATCTGGAGGAATAGGATTCCCTGATGGCTTGGGCATTCCGTACTGTGAACTTGGCTTTCTCTATGGTCAGATAAAAGCAACTATGGGGAGATAGATTGGGGTTGGATTAAAAGAAGAACTTTCAAACTTTAGAGACTGTGGTGTCCCAAGCTGAGTTGTTTTGCAGTAGGCGTTTTAAAGAAAACGAGCTGGAGAGTGGATTTAAGCATCCATGGTTGTAGTAGGCTGGTTTTGGATGGTAAGATTTGATGACTTTATTGTAAAAATTAGTTTCATAATCATCATTTTAATCCTTTAAGATGGCATATTACATAAACTAAATGGGTGGTTAATTCTATTTGTAAAAGCCAACATGGTGTGTAAAGTTTATGAGAATATTGAATAAACTCATTTATTCTCCATTCACTAAACATTTATTGCATTTCTACTCCGTGTCATTCACTATGACAGGCACAGGATATTAAAAGATGTGTAAGATAGGGCTCTTGAGGAGCTCCCGTTGGTGAAGAATTCTTCCTGAAGTCTTTTTTTTTTTCCTCCAGTGAAAGTTAGACCTGTTTTTGCTCTTGGTGAAGATTGTTCTAGTTTTTCTTTTTAAATTGCCTTTATTATGCTAAATGATTCCAATTCTACTTCATATACTTTTATTCTTAATCTCTTAGTGTATCTAAAATTAATTTTGCCTCTGTCCTTTATACGGTGCTGTTTTATTCCTACTCATTCAGTTATTCAGTCACTTAGCAGATATTCACTGATGCTAATTTTTTGCAAGACACTAATTCTAGACCCTGAGGATAGAGGGAATCAGACATATTCTACTAAGTGTAGATGGATGATAAAGGATTCTGCAAACATTACAAAAAGGAGTTAGAAATTGGTGAAGAAAATAAAGAGGATAATTGTGTAAATTGAGAATAAAAACTTGGTTGTTATCTTTTGGATCTTTAATTGCTATCTCTGTTATCCAGTTTGATTATATCTACTTTGGTATCTTTCTTGTGTCCCCACCCTATCCAACATAAAACAAATTTGCCCCGGCAGCAGGGGAAGTCATTGGTGTGACATCCAGATTCCTAGCAGAGGATAAACCTTAGCATACCTGAGCAGTTTGCTAGCTTATTATATTTTCTCCCAAAAGTCTGACCATTTCATAAGATTTACATTATATAATAGCTGTGCCTACATAAAACCAGAGTTACTCACTTAAAAATAAACAATCTTCTTTGGTCTGGTCAGTTGTTTTCTCAAGATTTAAACCTTAAACTCTTATAACTCTGAAAACTTTCATATGTGGAAGATTTCCCAAAACTGTACATAAAGATTTAAGCTAGATGAATAAAAATGGAGGTTTCATCTTCTGGTCAAGGACATTTTCAATTAAACAACAGAGTTAATATTATGAATCTAAATTGAAGCACTAAAAGGTGATCCTTATGTATAGCATCTTGATGTATAGACCTGGGCAAATGTAACTATTGGAGGTATTTCAACTCTATGAAATCCTAGTAATACACTAAAGATTAATAGGTAACAATTTTCAGTGCCACTAAAAGGAATGAATAATTATGTCTGTGTTTTAAGGTCGCCTATAAACAGAAACACGATGCTACCAGAGGACTCTCAGATTATGCCCGGATGAAGGAGCTACCTGCGGTCAAACACGCCATGGAGGTTACTAAACACCAAAGTGATGTAAGAAAGGTTATTCCTCACAATTTTCTGGAAAATCATAGTGAATGCACCTCCAGACTTTTGTTTACTTTATTTAAATTTAAATATGACACTCTATTTCAAAAAATGTTAGGATTTATCAGTCAGTGCAAAGGGTATCTAAGTTATTCTGCTGCATGGAAATCTTGTGGGATGTTTTATGAAATTGCCAGGCATTGAACATTTTGCTTTGAGGTAGATAAATATGGATTTTTTGACTCATCAAGGTATTAGTGTTTCTTGAGTTTCTTTTACTTGATGGTAAGACTCATGGTCCCCATCCTGGAACAGCAGAAAAACATCAGAAATTGTGATTCAGAAAGGTTCGTTCAAACATAGGCTGGACTGTCTCCCTCTAAGACCGAACAGATGTGAACTATGGATGCATCAGATGCCTAATAGCTGAGTAAGATGCAAAAAGGCCAAGAAGAGGAGGATAAGCTGTAGAACACAAGTTTCTTCTTTTCTTGCAAATTTCCTGCCCCACCAAGGCTTCCAGGGCATTTGCTCAGTTCTCACCACTGTCCTGTTGGTCTAGAAGAATAATTTATTCCTTGAATTATAATGGAAACTTGTCTGCCTTCTCTGAAAGAATGCTGTGCCTTCCAAAAGAAATGTAGGAACTCTTGGTCAGATTTTTGATGGGGTAGAATCAGTTCAAAGTGCCCATCTCAGCCGGGTGAACAAATTCCCCTTTGACAGAATCTGTGTTGTGTCTTTTTCATCTCATGCAGAATCTGTCCCATTCCTTAGTCCTCCTATGGGAGGTGCTTTGCTAACTCTGAGCCTCCCAGGCCCAGTTGCTGCAGGGTCTTAGTACCAGTGATTTGGTACTAAGTTGCAAGAGGTTGATGTTTAAGTCAAAATGAGAGTGGAGCTGACATTCTAACTGAAATGTATACATCTGCCCATGTTGGAGCACTGCTCTGGGGTGAGTCAAGATTGACAGGAGTTGAAGAAGCTACGTGTCTGCAATTATTAAGCAGGTTATTATTGTAAGGAGAGGCTTTGTAAGAACTGTTTGCTTACAGAATGACTATAATAATCATAATAACCGCCACTTACCCAGCTCAGTCACACACCAGGCAACACGCCAAGACTTTGATCATTTCCAATTCTTCCAAAAACCCTGTACTCATTCCCATTTTGTAGATGAAGAACATAAGACCAAGGAATCAAACTCCCCAGTTTCCTCTTTCAGTTGTATATCATTGATATACAACTCCTTTTCAGTTGCATATCATTGACTGGCAATCCATCAAGATTTTAAATAAAATTTTCAAAAGGAAGAAAGAGCGTTCTAAATCATCTTCAGAGTACAGATGTGCGACAGGAAAGAATGGCCAGGACACCCTGCATTCCCACTTTTTTGATGCCAAGGAGAACTTGAATTCATATGAAAGGCCAGAGGGTGAGGGGTGGTCCGGGGGATGGGTGGGGAGGGGACGGGGAGGGCTTGGCCTCCCACAGATCCCCCAGGTGGCCCTTTCTAACTCTATCAGTCAATGAAATTCAAATACAGAAGTTCCTTGTAGAACTGGGCTTATTATTTTAACTCTGCCTTTTCTTTTAAAAGGTCTTTGATTGAGGGAATAGAGTATAAAGCCCTTTTCTCCTCCATTCAGTGCTGTGTACTTATGGGAGAAGATGTATTTACTTATACCCCTCTGCCACTCGCTCAACCTTTACATGCAAAGTTTGTACGTGTAATAGTGTTTAGAAAGTGTTTAAGACTATTTACTCAGATTTAAAGTGAGAATGATATTTGTATTCTACCTGTGAAGTAGCTGATATTCCTCCAGAATCAAGCCACTTAGAATAATACATTCATTGTCCCTACAGTATGAAATTTAAGCATTGATTTTTGAAAGCTACAAGGAAAGCTAGATGGACATTCTTAGTTCAATTGGTTGATCTAGGAATTTTTACAAAAGGCAAACAAAAGCCCATTTCTCATAAAACTTTAGCCCAGTGAAATTCAAGGCAGAGACTTTACTTGTAGAGTTACTCTTTTGTAATGTGGAATGTCTTTGCATTTGGCTGTAAGTGGCTTAAAGCTGAAATGTGCCATTATATGGGTAAATGATTAACCAGAAACAATGAAAGTAAAATCCTTGATTTTTATTTTCCTTCTTCTCTCTCTCTTTTTCTCTCTCTTTCTTTCTGCAGTACTGGGGATTGAAGCCAGGGCCTTCACACTGAGACACATTGCCAGCCTTTATTTTATTTTTTCTTTGGGACATTTCACTAAGTCAAAAAGTTGCCCCAGCTGGGGTTGAACTGAAAACCTTCCTGCCTTAGCCTCCCAAAGTGTGCTGTGTGCTGCTTCCTTCTCCCCTTCTCGTCCTCCTTGTCCTTCTCCTCCTCCTCCTCGTCCTCGTCCTCCTTCTCTTCTTCTTCCTCCTCTTACGCCTCATGTTTCTCCTCCTCCTCTGTCTTCTTTTACTTTTTTCTTTTTTGTCTTTTGAGACAGGGTCTCATGATGCAGTTCAGGCTGGCCTTGAACTGACTTTGTAGCCCAGGCTGGCTTCGAACTCACAGCAATGCAAATGCACCTACCTAAGCTTCCCAAGTGCTGGAATTACAGGCATGTATGTGCCACCATGCACAGCTCCGAGTATACTTCTTAGCTTATTATGTGTCCAACAAATCAAGTCAACTTTTAAATATTTGTTAGTGAACCAAGAAATGGAGACCACTCTTGTTCAGAGTTTTTAATGTTTGCCACATTCTTGGTAATATCTTTTATTAGAATAGCTAAAAAAAAAAAAAAGGATGGTCATGAGGGAGCCAGTGGGTTTCCATTGATATGCTCTCTCTCTCTTGTACCTGAAAGAATGTGAATACACAAAACAGGATGGGAGAGAGGATTGTTTGTAACTACCCAGCTGAATTCTTCCCTCTGAACAGCTGAGAGTTCACAGGTGAAGAATTTCCCGGGGGGGGGGTCGTAGTCTCTATGTCATTCTAAAATTCAGTGGTCACAGAAAAAAATTTTTTTCAGAATGTCTTCCACAGCAGCATATTTTTATTTTATTTATTTATTTTTTCCACAGCAGCATATTTTAAAGCATGATTAAATGCTTACTTTGCCAAATTATGAAGATAACCTCAGACAAGTTAATATTTCTCAATCTTATCTATAAAACAGGGAAAATATTATTTACCTCCCTTAGGCTCCCTCACATAGTAAATGAATAATATATACATAAGCCTCCATAGAAGAGCTGCTTCATAGAATGTTAGGCCTTCTTGGTTGTCCTCCAGGTTTTAGAGGGTGATTTGAAAGTTAAAGGTGACATCATAGTTAATTTAAAACAATTAAGAGAAATTTATAGAAGGGCTAAATCAGTATAAAATTAGTATTACGAAACATGTAGGTCAGAAAGGCATATATAAAAGGTTTTGGTGGCTATTTTGTTGATACTATCATCACAGAATGATTAAACACAGCCAAACTAAACTCTTCTATATCTTAAGGGATGCACCCTTGCCAAACTTTTCTAATGTAATTAGAGAAACTGGCAGTATTGTCCTGTGCCTTTCCTCTAAATATGGGCTTGTAATAAAAACTCCAGTTACATTATTAGTTCTAATCAGTCTTATCAGAGACATGAAGTCCAATAGTTCTGAAGTAATTCCAACAAATCTTAAACTTCCATCTTGAGTCGTGTGGTCTATACAGAATTGTGATGAAACTGGAATGATAAAATTTCTCAAGCTCCAGATTGGTAATCAATTCAATATGTATTGAAAAGAAATATTCAACATGGGAAATAAGATATATATATATATATGTATATATATATATATATATTCTTAAAATCAATAAAAACATCAGTAGACAAAATTATTTTCTATCATGTGAAAAAGCTTAAAGATCAATCAGCAAAATGATACTGACAAAACAATTATGACTGTGTCATTTTCTAATGTGAGGTACAATAACAGTCTTTTGGGATTTAATATTAAAAATAGATGGATATTAATGATTTGCTTATCTCTCAGCCTTCTTCACATGACAGTGGTGGTAATAAAATTAAATTATAAATAAGAAAATTTTTATGGACAATAAAAGAGTATAACCAATAACAATAATAATAATAAATTGTCCTCATCATAATTCCATATTTCCTTTCTTTTAGAAGATTGGAAAGTTTTGTGTGTTCTGAATAGCATCAGATCCTACATTAACTGAAATTTAAAAGATTTATGTTATCTTATAGAAAATAATGTTCATATAAGTATAATAAAGATAATTAAGTTGTTCCTTCATGGTAGAACATTCACTTATCACGAGGCTCTGGGTTCCATCTTTGGCACTTCCAAATAAAAGGAATGGGATTCCCAGTCTTCATTCCTGTTTGTGAGAATGATTGAACTTAGGCTTCATGATTATGACCTCATACATGTTATATTGCTTGCTTCTGTTCCTCAAATATAAAATGTGATCTATCCTGTCTTTTTTTTTTCTCCCCTCACAAAGATTCATTTCAGAATTCTGGGCCAGGGACTTGGGTCCTTCCAGGACCCACCCATGCGTGCTGTGCGTGGTCTATGGGGCCTGTCCATGGCAGCTTTCTTGGAGGTTGCCAAGAAGTATGATGGCCTTTCACTCCCTCCAGATGGCCTTTCACTTTCCAGCCTGTGGAGCCTGTGCTTCTCCCTAGTTTATGAACTCCCTCACCATGAAGTCTCACATCACTGTTGTATAAATATAGACAGCTTACCAAAAGATCATTGTGAGTCCTCTGACAGAGCATTTGGAAAGTCAGGGCATTAGTGTCTACTTTTAAAAATCTCATAGGAGTTCCTTTTACTGGCCAAGTCTAACTCACAGTGATTTAAGGAAGGGCATGTGGAGAATGTGGCTGTAACCTTGGAAGTGAGCATTGTGGAGCCCTGTTGCACAGACCATCCAGGGCAGCAGAGTGAAGTGAGGAATGAGGAATTCTGAATGCCTGCACTTAAAGGACACAGTGACTGGCACATCGAACAGGCTGTGTGAAGGAAGGAAATGTGTAAAAGGCATTGCACTTATGAGACAGAGGTAGAAAGAGTATTAGGAGAGAACAAGACCAGTTTGAAAGAATAGTAAGAAATAGAAGCCGAGGGCAGAGGTGAACATGACCAGACAAGGAAGGAATGCAAAGATAGATTTTGATGGAGTACAGTTCTTGGAGGTGGTAACGAATTTGACACCAGAGAAAAGCATGAAATTTGGAGCTTTCTAGACTTAGGGTCAGACATGCATCTCAAGTGAGCTCAAGTTAAAAGGGAAAGTCTAATGTTTTATATATAGCCCCCCATCAGTACAATGCAGTTTTTTAAAAAAATGTCTTTATTCTACACTTGGTTGAATCTTAGATGTAGAACTCATGGATATAGAGGGCCAATTATACTTAGAAAATTAAAGCTCCCTCAGGCATCCCAGGATCCAGAGCCTTCACACTGTCACAAGGAATCCTTGGAAGGACTCTGGTCTCCTGTGTAGCTTCTGTTTGGATGGTGCGAGTCACTTAGCTACCTCACCAATAAGAAGGTAGGCTACATTCAGGACTCCTGCCTGATCACATGGAATGAGGAGAAAGTGGTTTCCAGGTAGAAAAATACTAGAAGAAAATTAGTCCATTTGTGTCCCACAAATTAGGCAAATGGCCCACACACCTATGAAAAAGGGCAAGCAATTAAATCCAGTGGGAAAAAGAAGGCAAAAAGCAGTCGTCAACTATTTCAAAAAATTATAGGTATTCCTATGAGAATCGTTGTTTCAGAGAAGACTGTGTATCTTCACTTACTATTGAAAAGATAAGCTGATAATCAGTGCACGGGGTACAAGATAAATGTATAATAATTACTTTTTTCCCATGGTCCTGGGGATTGAACCCAAGGCCTTCATGCTGAATTACACCAACAGCCCTTTTTAATTTTGAGACAGGGTCTAACTAAATTCCTAAGTTACCCAAACTGGACTTGGACTTAAGATCCTCCTACCTCAGCCTCAGTGTGTGCCACTAGGCCTGGCTGATAATTACTGTTTCTACTGAAAGGTACAGATTTAGGGAAATGGAGGAATGTGTTGTCTCACAGGAAGAGACTAAAACAATCTCAATATACCATTTTTTCCGTAAGTCATTTTAGAGGAGTAATGTGATGCTCATGGACTGTGGAATTTGCAAAAATCCTTCTTATGCTCATAGTAAGACTAAATGGTTAAAATTTAAAAATACATTTGAAATAGAAGAGCAGTAAGGGAACTTGGTTTAATAGGTACTGTAGTCATTTGCAAAGAACATTTTTGTTGTTGTTGATACATGGTCTTGCTATGCAGTTCAGACTCATGTTGATCCTCTTGTCTCAGCTTCCTCAAGGCTGGGATTTCAGGCTTGTGCCACCATACCCAGTCTCAGTGGCTGGCACAGCACACCAGTAGTTCCAGGGGCTGGTATGGCCATGTGGTACAGGGATCAAACCTGGGTCCTTCAGCTTGCAAGGCAAGGGTTTGTGTCACAGAGCTATCTCCCTAGCCCTGAAAAGAACATCTTTAAGAGTGAATCATACTCAATATGGTACAAAGTAGCCTAAACGGAGGTCATTTAAAAATATTATTATTGTAGTTTCCTTTCCTGCTCCTCTCCTCTTTCTGATTTCTTCCTTTTCCACTGAGGAGAAGAGCAAGAAATCAAACATTAGAGCAAATGATTCACTCTCAGTTACTGACCATCAAGTTGGCACCCATTCTGGGTCCAATCTCTTCCATTCTCGCTCCTTAGTTACATCACCATTCTATAGATTGCCATGTTGTCATGAGAACATGAAGACTGAAGAATAGAGATCACTTCACTGTTGCAATAAGTTTAGGATTGAGGACTTGGATTGGTTGGGAAAACACAGTCTGTCTGTCTGTCTGTCTGTCTGTCTGTCTGTCTGTCTGTCTGTCTCTCTGGCCTTCAACCTCTCTTTTGCAACATAATGCTCTCGTTCTTCCTGTGTTCCAATGCGGTGGACAAACACAGGCTGCAGACATCTGAGGAAGGTTGGAGGAGTTCCCTTACGTCTACCAAGGGTAACAGGAAGTTTGATGCAGGAAGACAAGCACTCTATTCAGGATGCCCTGTTGCTGCACCAAGTGTGTTGACAGGTCCTTGTGGAGAGTGGTGTCAGGAGCGCTCCCCTCCTGCCTGTTCTTTATTGTGGGCCCCTCCCCATGGACCAGCCCCAGATAGTGGTGTTCTAGAAGATCTCACTGGTGATTGGCTTCTATGCTTTTCTCCTGTGTGGCTCTGTGGTGTCCTCTTGTTTGAATGCACGGCTTGTGTCAATCTTAATATTTGTTTTGAGTCACATATGCTGGCCTCTAATTTGCAATTTACATGGATGATGGGGCCCTATTCACAGTCCTGCTCCTGCAGCCTTTGTGCTGTTCACCTCCCTTCACACAGTCATTAGGGCTGAACAGCATATAATTAGGTAACCCGTGTAAAGCAGAGATTTCTGAAAGGTTGCAGTTCTTTTCAAAAAGTAAAGGTTTCCATTTTTTATTCTCATTCTTTTCTAAACAAAAAAAAATCCCCTGCCCCACCTGTGGTTTTCGTATGAATGAGGTAAGTTAGTCTTGGAGGTGGGTAATAATTTCAGTGTGTTTTCACCTGAGAACTGGTTTTTATTTACACAGCTCGTGTTTCACTCAATGTTGGCTGAGCCCAAGTTGCCATCACTGTAGATAAGTACATTGCTTTTTGAAGCCAATGAAATTGGCCTATTTTTAAATCCCCGAAGACTTAAAATTCACCCCAAAAAATAATTCACTCTCCAGATTATTTTTAATGTTTCTTTTCTACCTGGGTGCACAAAACCTACCTGAAACTATTTGTTAAGGCAAAGCCAATGAAAATATAAATATTGCTGAAAACAGATGTTCTTGCTGAAATTATACTAATTATGTCTAAGCTGTGTTTGGTTGCCAGACAGATTCATGATTATAAATGTGGCCTACCAATTGTCTTGGTGGGAAGGCAGATGCAAGCTTATAAAAGAGTAAACAAAGTATACATTAATGTTTCACTGAAATAAAATAATATATAGGAAATCTGGAAACCTATTGAAGTATTAATGTCTCATCATTTCTTAATTCCTGACAAATATTTTGAAAGAAGAAAGAAGGTAGGAACTTTTTTAAAAAACTCTGTCAGGCTGAAAGGAAAATAACAAGATAAATAAATATTACTTGGAACGTTGGTTTGTAATGATCGAATGGGAGATTAAAATGAGATTCTTAGCTGGATGGGGGGCACACGTCTCTAATCTTAGGTGCTCAGGGTCTGAGGTAGAGAGGTGATGAGTTCAAGGCCAGCTTGGGCAACTTAGCAAGACCCTTTCTCCAAATAACACAATTTCAAAAAGGAGCAGGGATGTAACTTAGTGGGAAAGTGCCTTTGAATACAATCTCTAGTATTGAAAAAACCCCTCAGATTTCTGGCTTTGTTTACTGAAATTCTGTTCCAGAGGAGTATGGATGGAGCTTAGGAATCTACAGTTTTAATAAGTAGCCCAAATGATGCTATTGCAGAAACTGTATGAGCAACATTGGAAAGACTTGATTTATACAAAGGGCAATTAATTATACAGTTGTTCAGGTGGCTAGTGGTTCATATTTCTGAGTTCTAGCTATGTCTGAAAAAGTATAGATGGGTTTTTAAAATGGTCGTTCCTGTCTTATCTATTTTGCATTATAATTTTAATAGAATACATTAGTATAGGAAAGTCAGTCAGCCTCAGATGATGTAGCGGATAGAACTACATCTGGCAATCACTGATTTAGGACAGATTTCAAGAACCAGAGAAATGAACAGATGGGTAAGCTGTTGGCCACCAGGCTTTCTATTAGTTTAATTCTGGTTTCTCCTCCCCCTTGTCATTCACGTTAATGTAAACAGACAACATGATCTAAAAGACTTTCCATTTGCCAAAATGTATTTTAAATCTCTACTTTCCATCCTTTGCCTTGGTTGTATCTAACATGCATTCAGAGAGGGGATATTCATTCATGTGATTGCTTTTACTTTGGGAAGGCCGAGTCATGGAAGTCATGTACATAAAAGATTAAGACTATTGGTACCCATGACTTGGTTGTCAGACATAAACATTTGAAGAGTCCAGTGGAAAAAGGGAGAGAAGGGTGGAGCTAAGAGAGAAAGTGGCAGAGCTTCACTGCCTCCTGTCCCAGGGCTGGGAAGGTAGCTCAGTGGAATAAGGGCCTGCCTGGAAAGTGCAGGGTCCTGACTTCAATCCTCGGTACTGGAAAAAAAAAACCCAACAAAAAACACTCTCCCCAAAGGAAATGATATTCAGTATTTAGGAGTTGGGCTTCATCTGCATCCGCTGGGGTTGAAAGTATGTGCAGCGCATTCTGAAGTGTATGGGTAGGGTGTTCTCTATGTGAACAGAAGCATATACACTTAGGGCTGGCAAGATAGCTCAGCTGTCTAAAGTGCCTGCTTAGGCAAGTGCGCAGGGACCGCGGTTTGATCCCCAGCATCACATGCCATACCAGCCCTGCTCCAGGGGCTGAGCTGGTTATAAAAAAAAAAAAAAAAAAAGCATATATACTTAGAAACAAATGCATGCAAATAGAGAAGTATATACAAAATCCTTTAAGACTAGTTTTGTGCCTCATTCTTGTATTTCTTGGGTAGTATAAATTAATTTTAAAGATGTAAATGTTAGTGAGCTACACATATGCTATAAAGTTAGTACATTAAAATGAATGTTGGACGTTAAAACATAATAAAGCAACTTTAGGTTGGTATGTTCTCTAAGTTTGTATGACAGAGAGGAATAATGTTATGGACACGAAGGTTAGTAGCTACATGAAATAATTCATTTTTCTTCAATCTAAACTGTTGCTTTGATCAGATTTCTTATAGGAAAGATGTACAGGACACCCATGCATACACGGCAGAGCTCGACAGGCCGGATATCAAGAAGGCAACGGAGATCTCCAGGATCATAAGCAATGTAATTTGTCTTTCTTAATCTTTTGCAGAAATGATGTTTAAAAAAATTTTTTTTGTAGGAGACTAGACACTGCTTTGATAGTTGGGTGGTTAGTATAATTACTCCATTTGAATTAATAACATCTCAGTTTTCCCCTGAATTACCCATTTGATTATATGAATTATGTGGATATATGCAGAAATGGCCAAGGCTGCATGTGACTATAGCTAGTGATATAATTTTTAGAAGAATTAAGTACTGTGTAGATAAAAGATCATATTCAGATGTCTCAGCACTGAAGGCTGAAGTTGCGAGGCTTCTGGGCCCATGTACTTTCTCACGTCATTGTGATCTGAAAAACTTTGGACTTGTTCCCATCTTGTTGCTGTTATTTGTGCTGATTCTTGTCTATCAACACATACATTTGTACATTTCCTACACGGCATGACTATTTTTATCTTTCCTACAATATGCATCTTACTTAATGCCATTTTATTGACACATTTAAAATCCTGGGAAAAATGATGATTTTATTTAAACTAAATATTGGAATGATATAGGGTATATGCACTTTAAAAATCAATAATTACTATGCTTAAATGCATGTTAGTAAAAATGATCAGACCAGTTCTTAAGGACACAAAAAACTATAAGTGCTACCTATATGAAGTATACAGGTTCAATTATCTGGAAATTTCCATTAACATTTTCTTTTTCAGTATATGTAAGTAACTATGGCTATGACAGTGGCTAGATGCTTGAGGCTCAGTGTTACCATTTTACTGTGAAAAGCCATGTTTATTTAAATATCTACAATATCAAATAATTCCCATTTTAGCACTCATTATTTTATTATTTGATTTGTTGTAAGGATTATTTTTAATGGGATTAGTACTTTATTTTGACTAACGTTACTATAACTATTGGAAATTAGGATTATTTAATACTTTCTTATTATTCATTATAGGCAGCCTACAAGAAAGGGCAAGGAATAATAAATAGAGAGCCTGCTGTAATTGGAAGACCAGATTTTGAACATGCCGTGGAAGCTTCTAAACTTTCTAGTCAAGTAAGACTCCGGAGTGATAATTCCACAATGACTGTATTCAGAGATTCTGTTTCTATGAATGCAGAAAAATATTTCATTTTAGATAATATCTTTACTTGGAAGAATAAACAGAGATAATGTTTCTGAAGCCATTTCAGATAAGATTTCAATAATTATAAATTTCACTAAAGCAAAAAAAAAAAATCAGTCTAATTTTCAGTCTAGAACAAAGTTTTCCTTTCTCCAGGCTCATATCTGAACCTATTTCAGTGAATTTGGTTATGATGTCTTATTTCTGAGAATTTCCAGAGGTCAATAAGAGTTACATGAGATAATTAGAGCCCTATTTTAAAATATGCAAAAATACACATATACAAATTTTTACTTGGTAATAAAAGTCGTCTCTCAATTTTCAATTGTTTTGATCACAAAGTAAAACCGGAGTGGTAAAAATGAAGAAAGCTGGAATCTTATTAAAAAGAATAAAATAAGATCTGAAAGAAGTATAGGGACTCAAAAAGTAGGTAGGTGAAGGGTCTCAGTAGAGAAATGTTTCAGTTTTTTGTAATTATCAGATGAATGTTATATGATTTCAGCAACTATTCAACAGAGTTTTTTTTTTTAAGTTGGATTAAGTGATCTTATAGTTTGTATGGAAGGGAATCACTCAAGAACAGCCTTTAAAAATATAAAAATGAAATTCATTTTAATTTAAAGAGAATTTAAATTATGAATTACCATAAGATAATCAAAACCTATTGAAATTAAATCCATGCAGGATTGGTGAGGTACAATAACCAGTGGGATAGAATGGAATTCTGAACTCCAGTCCAATATTATAAGAATTTAGCATATGATAAAAGTATTGACTCTGTGGGATAAAGTTATATTAGTTCATAAATGGTGCTGACATAACTGGCTATCCATCATAACAAAATAAAAATTGGGGTAGAGATCTTGAACTGTTTGCAAAAATGAATTCCAGGGAATTAAAACTATGAACGCAAACAACAAAATAATTTTAAAATGAAAAAACTTCTCCAAACTCTCTGCATATACCACAGCAGGTGACAAAGCTGCATTTAAATCAGACTGGAGAATGAAAAAAATGTAAAGGAATATTTAGGCATATTAATCACACAAAAATTAAAACCTATTTCAGTGGAAAAGGTAACATTGCAGAGTCAACAATAATATAATCAGACGGTACCATTTAGACATTCATAGAGTTTTCAATTTTGAAATGATCCATTCCAAGGTCTTTGGTAAATTACATTGTAAAATAGAGAGATAAGAATGCTAAAAGATAAGATCTGACTTTGGGCAATATAAACTAAATCTTGAGTAAAGGAAGGGATGTACTGTGCTTTTGGCTTGAGTGTCTTGATGTTCCATATTGTTAGAATGTTAATTCCTCCACAATGAAGCTTAAAAACTCCATGTACTTCCAATTAGAATCCAAACAGGGTCCTAAAAAAAGAAAGAATAAAATGAAATACTTCTTTATTTATTTTTGATTTTTTAATTTTTTTGCAGAACCGGGGATTGAACTCAGGCCCTTGCGCTTACCAGGGAAGCACTTATTCCACGGAGCCATCTCCCTGGCCCCATTAAATAAAATATTTAAATAAATTAAATAGTAAGATAGTGTTTATACAGAGAAAGGAAAATTTGAGAATTTATTTTTAAATATAAAAAGAAGTGACCTTCAATGTTTGGAGAAGTATTTATGATATATATGGTAAAGCTACATGATATATTTATCATAAGCCCTTTAAAGTATAAACAGAAAGAACTGATGACCTATAAAAAAGTGGAAAATAAGGTGAATAGGCATTTCACGAAAGAACAAACATAAATGGCTACTAAATATGTCAAAAAGATGCTCAAATTAATCAGCAGGAAAAGAAATGCCAACTAAATGAGTGGAAATGTCATTTGTACCCATCAGCATTCTGTCTTGTTAGCGTGGGAGGGAAGGACACAGCATTAGGAAAGGTTCCGCGTAGGAGTAGCTCCCAGCTAGGCTGTTCTAAAGAGAGAGCATGCTCTATCCAAGGTAACGTCAGCAATAAAGGAAAATTCCGGCAGTAGTGGCTCTAGGCAGAGGATATGGGTTGCTCTGAACGTAAATGGATTTGGGAGGAGTTTTGATGAGAAATGAGTTGGTCAGTGCTCTGTTGGTTTTGACTATGGCCATTGCTTTAAGGAGTAGGAATCAGCACCACTCACTGGTTTGTAATTATACCTTATAAAGACTGTCATGAAAGAACACTTCCAGAACTGCTTCAGAAAGTACAAGAAGCATGGGATGAGTGTGTTCAAAGTGAGGGGTGAGTTTTTAGGAGATTGACAGGAATGCATCTTTTACAGCAGTAACATTTAAAAATTTTAAGCATTCTCTATCATCAGTAATTTTACCTCATACATATGTTAACTATATTTTTTCCATAGTAAAATGTCCATAAAATTTGCTATGTTAGGGTCAGTGAGATAGCTCAGTAGAATAAGTACTTGCCTGGCAAGTGCAAGGTCTTGAGTTCAATCCCTGGTACTGAAAAACAACAACA
>NDGN011467810.1:0-21605 GCA_002564285.1 Tympanoctomys barrerae
CTGTCTGTCTGTCTGTCTGTCTGTCTGTCTGTCTCTCTCTCTCTCTCTCTCTCTCTCTCATCTCCCAGCCCCATGAGGTGAGCAGCTTCCTCTGCCACACACACTCCCACCCTGATGCACTGCCAGGCCCCAGGCCCCAGGCCCCAGGCCCCAGGCCCCAGGCCCCAAAGCAGCAAGGCTCACTGATCATCGATCAAAACCTCTGAAGCTAGAAGCCAAAACAAATGTTTCCTCTTCATACGTTGATTTATCTCTGTTGTTCGCTGTAGTTATTGAAAGCTACTGCCATAGGTACCCTGTAGATGACACTGTCCCAGCCAGGCCTTCATACGAGAGAACTGCGCTGAGCTGCATCCTGCCCAGCTGGCCCTGAGAGCTTCTGGTGATGCAGACTCAACGTAGTCAAGTGGGACAATGGACAGAAACAACCACGCCATCAGAGGAGGGGTGTGGCCAAGCAGCCAGGCATTCTGAGCCCCAAGAGCCCTGGTGTGCACAGCATAGCCGGGTGACTGATGGAAGGCTGAAGAGGGCATTTGGGGCAGGGAACGGTGCGCACATGGGCAGCGAGAACCAGCGTGGAAACCTGTGCCACGCGGTGGGCAGAGATGACTGCCGTGAGACTGTGTCCCGGGGTCAGGGCTGTGTGACAGCTGTCACTGGAAGCAGCAGCGTATGCAGCATTGCGTCTATGCGGGGGGCTGTGGGGAGGCAACGCTTCCTCTCTTCTTTTAGGCTCCCAGTCCAGCCTGGGAATTAGATTAACATAGGAGAGACAAGAGGAATAATACATGCAAATTAAATACAAGTTCTACGCAGCACTAGAGCCTTTAAAAGAAGATATAGGTGCCCTCACCCCTCAAAAAAGCTCTGGCAAAACCTACATGTTTTATTTTAAGTTAAACAAAGAGAGGCCATTGTAGAGAAAACCCTAAATCTTGGGGGGAGACTAAAGGAAGAAGAAGGTATTTTAACAAGGTCTGTGTACAGAGTTTTCCTGGCCACAAGTGCTCTGAAGAACCCACCTTTTCTCCTGTCCAGGGAGCGCATCTTTCATCTGCCATGTTCAGGA
Source organism: Tympanoctomys barrerae (assembly GCA_002564285.1). NCBI lineage: Eukaryota > Metazoa > Chordata > Mammalia > Rodentia > Octodontidae > Tympanoctomys > Tympanoctomys barrerae. The sequence continues at coordinate 1,073 of NDGN011467810.1, forward strand.
GGCAAAGGTGAGTGTGAGAAAGCCCCTCCTGCGCCTGCTGTTCCTCATGTCACCTTTGCTTAGGTGAGCCTCACGTCCAGGTGGAGTGTGCTGGGTGGCATATTCTGCTGCCCTCGCCTGGAGGAGCTGTGCACATAGATTTGGTGCGTATTGAGGGGGAGTGCACTGTCTGGTAGCTCTGCGAGGACCCAGGGATCCAGGCTGGTGGAGGCGGTAGCATCGCCATCTTATTGCGTTGCCTCAGGGCCTCTGCTCCCCGGCGGCAGAGCCATGGGACCTTGCTGTGGTTCAGACATGGTTCGCCCAGCAGAGGCTCCTGGGATGGAAGCGTGGCCTCCAGTATGGCCATGTAAAGAGGTCGTGAGGCCTTTTAGAGAAGGGGCCCAGCCCTCTGGACCCTTCTCATCCTCTGGTTTCCTGTCTTGTGTGATCTTGCTCACAGGCACTGTCCCCATAATATTACCTGTCACAATGTAACAGCCCCAGGTTCCCTTTCCAGAGCCAGTGCCACGCTGTTTGGAATTTTACCTTCCAAAACTGAGCTAAATACATTTCCCTTTTAAAGCACACAGTCTCAGGAATTTCACTTAGTAACGGCAAACAGATGAATACAAATCCCACTATGTAGGGAGTGACCCACTTCACTTCCACCTGTAGCTTGTTCCCAGAACTGGTGGCAGTGATCCCCACCCAACTACCGCAGAGGCTACTGCAGTGAACACTCTTGTCCAGCTCCTGCAATGGGGGGCAGGGAGCACTCTTCCAGCCATGTGGGTTGGAACTTTATTATGGGGACACCGAGTTGCCCTGAAGTATTTTAAGGAGACCGTTATGACCACATGGCTTCACCCATGGGCTGTTCTTCAGTATGGTGCAATAAGCAAAACTTGAATGCTCTCCCATACACATTAAAGCTACTCTGGAAGAAGTCCCCAGGGAGCCTGATGTCCACGCAGGAGGAGCCACGCTGGAGCAGGCTTGATGCTGCTGAGCTGTGGTTTGGTGGAACCTCCGCTCTAGACTCCCAGCATGCAGAGCGTTGGTGGTATAGTGGTGAGCATAGCTGCCTTTCCAGCACGCAGAGAGGCTGCAGTTCCTCCCTCCTGTCTTCCTCCTCCTCCTCTTTTTCCTCTGCTTCCCCAGGCTGCCTGCTACCTGCTGAGACTTGCACGCTTTGGTATCTGCACTCACCTGCTTATCTAGTCCTAGCAAACTGCTACCTCGCCATCTGCGCATCTGCAAGAAGGCAGCTGGCCGGGTGGGACCTGCCCTTGCCAGGCACACAGAACCACCCCTTCTCTCAGGCGGTGGGGGGATAAGCGGGCAATCTGGGGCAAAGGGCTCCACCCAGCAAGCCAAGCCTTCTCTTTGCATTTAAGCAAATCAAGGTCTTTGAGATCCCCAAGGCCACATTCACAGAGTGACATGAGGATAGTGTGGGCAGAGGCCAGCCTGGAGCCCAAGGCAATGCTGAGTGTGCTGTGTCCTTAGAGTACCCAGAATGACACAAAGGGCCCAGGGAGGGGGCCCAGATTCTAGCCCCAAACAGACTCCACCAGTATGAGCTGGGGTTTTCACAGGAGAAAGGGGTTTCAAAGGAGAAAGGGGTGGGACCTTCCAAGGTGATCAGGCCAGGAGGGATCCCTTTATGAAAGAAAATGCCTTTAAATTTAACAGGGCTACAGCTGTGCTTGGTAGTGCATGCTGTAATCCCAGCACTCAAGGAGCTGAAGCAGGAGAATCGTGAGTTCAAGGCTAGCCTAGGCTACACAGTGAGCTCAAGGCCAGCTTGAACTGCACAGCAAGACCCTGTCTCAAAGAGACAAAAATAAAGAAAGAAATTTAACAGAGTGTAATGAATAGTGAGAGTTTGGAATGGGGAGAAACTGCTGTCTGCCACCCAAGGACTCGGCACAGAGCCCTCATGGGCCAGCATCATGGTCTGGTCCTTCCAGCCTCAGGAGCTGCTCTTGGTCCAGCCCTTGCAGCTGCCAGGAACACACCTCTGGTCTTTCTAACGGATTCTGCTGCAGATTCTGCTGTGACAGCACAAGGGACACAGACCATGATGTGTGTGTTTTGGGGGCACTGTGGAGGGACAGAGTTCATCATCCTCCCTTCTCTGACACTCACCATCCCTCACCCCAGCCATTAGTCGAAGATGCACTCCAAGTCCCCTCCCTGGAGATGGGGGTGGGGAGCTGAAGGATCAGCGCCCCTCACTCCAGCCCGAGAATGGCAGTACAGGCAAGCAAGCAGCAAAGCAAGGGTGCAGCGTGGAGTGTCTCCTGTTGCTCTGGGTTCTGAGGGGCAGCGGCCTCGCCAGGGGTAGAAGGGTGACAGGACAGTGTGGAGCTGTTTGACTGGGATACAAAAAGGGAGAAAGCCTCACGGGCCTCCAGGTAGAAGTCCCTGGAGTCACACATGCATATCTGCAGATGCATGAGTTTCAGGGTGGAGCTGGTGGGACAAGTTCAGTGCAAGGACTCAGGGCTCTCTGTTCTTCGAGAGAGAGAGAGGCTATGAACCTGGTGCCTGGCCCTGAAGAGAGAGAGAGAGAGAAAGGAAAAGATGGGGAAACACAGGGCTTGGTTTGCATGCAGTGTATGGATGCACGAGTTTCTTCAGCATGTCGCAGTGTGCTGTTGAAGTATTTCTACCAACTCGGGACAAGGAGTGAAGTGTAAATGGATCCGGCAGCCAGAATGTAGCACGCTGTTCTCTGGGTGAAGGGGGCAGCCTGCCTGGTGCTCGGAGAATAAAGGCAGCCACGGACAAATACTCCTGGGACACCCAGGGGGCCTTGAAAGCCAGTCAGAGCCCCACCTCCACCACGTGTCTCAGGACAAAGCTGCAGAGCCCGCAGCTGTAAGACTCCATTTCTGATCAAGTTTGGGCCAATGAGACAGAAGCTCATCTTGGGACAATGTCTGGGAAGATTGTTTAAAAGCTCTCTTCTATTTTGGAATATGGGTGTGATGGCACAGGTTCCAAGGGCCATTTTTCTCCAAGAAGCAATTAAAAGTTAGAAATTGCTTTAGGATGATAGAGAAAAGGATCCCAGGTCACAGAGCCTTCAGGGTTCTGTCAAGCTAGCCCTGGATGATCACCTCTGTGCTGTTTTATGTGAGCGAGAATGTTTCTGTTTTGTTTTACCTACTGTTATTTTGAGTTTTCCTACATATTCAATAGAACCTAATGCTAAGAGACACCTGACATTTAAAAAAGAAACCCTCTGGGAAAAATCAAATTTCATACAGTGAGAAGTCCTACAATACAGAAAGCTCTCACAGGCTGACTTTTAAAGATATCCCCCAAGACTCCCATTCCTTGGTTATGCATTGAGCATTATGCAGAATACTGCTGTACTAGTGCCTTGTGAATATAATTAAAGTTACAGATCATCTGGCTTTAAGACAGTACTAGGGGCTGGATATATAGCTCAGCTCAGCAGCACAGTGCCTGCCTGGCAAGTGTGAGGTCCTCAGTTAGGTTCCTGGTACCAAAAAAAAAAAAAAAAAAAAAAAAAGGTGGTACTAGAGTTCATATATGGCTTACATGTGTCTGCCCACAGCTTTGCGGTTTAGAGCTTTGGATGCCTGAGGCACAGTACTGAGAGGTGGGGCCTCTAAGGGTGGGGCCTAGTGGGTGGTCTAGGACCATGAGGGTGTGTCCTCAGAAGGGCTTCTGGGATCCCTCTGGCTTCCTGTTCCCGGTGTAATCTGTCTCTCTGTCTCTGTCATCTCTGTCTCTCTCTCTGTGTCTCTCTCCCTCTCTCACACACACATGCAATGCACACACCTGCCATGTGACAGTCAAGAGGGCCTTCCCTGTGCCTCTGGAACTGTAATCTAAAGAAACTCCTTCATAAAGCGAGCTGCCTTAGGTGACTTATGATAGTATGGAAAGATGGACCAGTGCAGACAGGGCGTCTGCCCTTCGTGGCCCAGATTGTCCACTGTACAGCCTAAAGTGGAGAACAGGAGGCAGATGAGTCAGTTAGAGAAATGAGCTGGGATAGGTGAGGAAAATGTCACAGAGGGACAGCAGAGGGATTTTCATGGGCACAAGGATCTGGAGGCTCGTTGCTGGTTTTGAGGTCTGGGGGTCCCCTTGCAAAGACTAGAGATCTTTAGGAACCAGGGCAGACCACGGTGACAGCCAACAGGAAACAGGGTCCTCAGACTTGGGACCACCAGGAATTGGACACACTCCTCCTGAAGGGACTGGGAATTGATTCTACCTCAGAGCCTTCAGTGAGAGCTCAGGAATCAGCCCACCTTGTCTGCAGCCCGCGAGAACAGTGCAGAGAACTAGCTTGGCCGCAGTCAAGAATCAGAATCAGAATCTCCTGATTCATGTGTTCTTTGAGGCTATGGAGTTTGTAGTTGTTTCAGAAGTGAGAAAACAAATACTAAATCTAATTAACTCTACTTAAAATATTTTTTAAAAATTTATTTATTTGATATAGGGTCTCACTACACAGATCAGATTCATAGTGATCTTCCTGTCTCAGCCTCCCCAGTGCTGGGATTACAAGTGTGTGCCACCATGCCATTTTGGGGCCAGCATGGCACACCCAGAGTTCCAGGGCTGGTATGGTATGTAGTACCAGGGATCGAACTCAGGTCCTTGTGCTTGCCAGGCAGGTGCTTAGACCACTGAGCTATCTCCCTATCCTCTCTACTTAAAATATTAAATGTTTAAACTAGACATGGTGGTGCACATCTGTAATCCCAGCCCTTTGGGAGGTTGAGACAGAAAGATTACAAGTTCAAGCCCAACCTTGGCAACTTAGCAAAATCTTGTCTTAAAATTTTAAAAAATTAATTGAATGTTTGGGAAAAGAACACATACATATAGTTAAAAATAAAATAGTAAAAAAAGGACTACCTGAAAGTTCCACTAAGCCCTACCCTACCCTTGATCCTGAAATCATACTTCCTTCTTTCAAGACCTTTTCTGATATTACCTCCATATCTCAAAGTAATAAGCTTATGTTGCTATCACTAGAGTTATGATTATGGAAGTTGCTTGTTCTCTATGAGGTTAAAATGTGCCTCATTACACCACGTCCCTTCACCTTTTCTCATCATACCAGAATAGCTCTATGATGAGTGAAGTCCATCCCAGGGATCAGCCACTGCTACCTGGTGCTATGATCGAATTTCCCTTCTTACTCTGTGGTCTGTTGGCTCCCTCACTTGGTAATTTGCATCAATTACTACGAATAAACTTTATTTCCAGATAATGCAACAAGTACCTCCTCAGAGTTCGTCTTTGTGCTGCATGCAACACACGTGCGCATGCACATGAGCACCCTAATGCAGCGTGCCAGATGCTGGGTTTTCTGAACAGCTGTCACGTGAAGACACCTCTTTGCCTCTCTTTGAGAATAAACCCATCGTTGCCTGCATCTTTCTTCTTCTTGCCTTGCACCATCATGTGGGGGAGTTATTCCCTAGTAAACTTCACAGAAAGGATGGAGGACATAGTAATGTTTTAGGTCTGTTAGGTCTAAAACGGTCGTCTTGACGCTGCTTACATGATAGTTGGCCTGATTACAGAAAGCTGCTGGAAGATCACAGGTCCCTGCTTTTGGCACCATTTTAGCCTCTTCCATGCCTGGAGACCACAAAGGCAGTGTCCTTGGCCCTCTGGGGCACCCGGTCCACGCTATTCCTCATTTGGAAGCTGTGCTCCCCCACTGTCTGCAGCAGGAAGTCACTGCTCCTGGTCTTGTGCCTCAGGAAGGTACAACAAGACGTCTCTACCCGTGGAGTGTCCTCTTCTGCCACACCCCACGTTTGGGTGTCACGGCCCCACCACGCTCTGCACTGGGACAGAGCAGCACCCGTGTTCTTTCTCTGTGACCCCTTGTCCCACGGATCCAGGAGGCACAGCCCTGCTCCTGCCTCAGAAGGTGTTGCCCCACCACCCCGCTCACCCCCGCTGGGGCCCACAGCCTCCAGCTGCACACCAGCTGCTTGCCTGACCTTTACAGGCAGCCCTGCCCGCCCCGCCCCACGTGGAAGTCAGCCCTCCTCGTCCTCCACAGTGAGCCCTTCCTGGGCCCCGCTAAGGTCTGAGAAGTTTATATTTGTAATCCCATAGAAAAGTTATTGGTGTTCTAGTGAGTTCATTCCCATCTACCACTTCCAGTGCAAATCATGATGAGAATAAAGACGCTAAAGCATATTTGTAGTTGTGGGGTTCCAGGGGGTCCTGAGTCCAGCTGTGATGATGGCTACCTGGAACAAAGGCCTTGGCCCAGAGCCAAACTCGGGTTTTACTAATTTGTGATGAGGAGAGTGGCTTGAGGATGACAGAGAGAGAGAGAGAGAGAGAGAGAGAGAGAGAGAGAGAGAGACTTGCATAACACGACTGACATATGTAATGTTGGAGTCAGGCTTCAGCTCTGATGTGCAATCTTTTATTCCCAAGTCATCACCTTATCTCGAATCTTGATGCCAGCCAACAGCGTGGAACACGGCTCTCCATCCCACCCACCAGGCTCACGCATGTTTATTTGGGAGCTGGGGGTGGGGAAACACTGCCCTGTCTCCTTGCTTCAAAGATGGCACATCAGCACCTCGGCTGGACTGATTGCCCTGCTGAGAGCCACTCGAACGGCTAAGGAAAAGTCCTAGGCAACCCCGCACACATCAGTATGTGGACAGAGGGTGGCCGGGTTTACAATGCAGATAACTGCTCTTCTTTCCAGGAGTCAGCCAGGTGGTCCTCCGCAGCCCCTCTCTGCCTTGATCCCTTCATGGTCTTAGGTATTTAAAGATACTTGCTCACTCAAGGTTTAGGACAGCACTGCACCCAGGCCCCCTACATTTGGAGGAAGAGTCCCCTTGGCTCTGGGTGAGGAAGGCACTGCCCCACATGCCACTGTGCTTGGAAGAAGCGCCCCAGTAGTTGTGTGTGGATGGCCCCATCTCTTTCCCTGCTCCTCATGCAGAGTGGCTGTCGTGCTGTCCCATGCACTTTGCAGGCCCAGCTGTGGAGTCCTCTGCTCCCACCCTGCCCTACTCATCACCCTGCTCCATGTCCCCTGTGCTCCCCTCCTTCACTCATTTGGCTGTCACTGATCAATCTGTGCCTTGGGAGTTCATGCCCAGAGGTCCTGTGCTGCTAATGCAGTCGCTCTGCTTGTCCAACCTCTGCTCTGCCCTGCTCTGTCCCCAGAAGAAATCTTTACTGACCCTGCATCTGGGAGACACTATCCCTCTGTGCCCTGTACTTGGGTGTCAGCACTCCCTGGACTTCTGCCTTTGAGGCTCTTCCTGTGCATTTGGCTGAGCAGTGGGTGTGAGGCAGAGCCCTTGCTGCGGTACAACTGCTCCTGTCACAGACCCAGTCTATTTCTAGCTGGCAGTCACCCCCTCCCTCCCTACAAGCACCTCAGGGCACGCCACAGGCTGTCCAAATCTTGGCATCTACAGACATGCTGGGGACAGTGTGACTCTCTCCCAGGGATGCCCTGACTCAGTCCTCCCGGCCAACCCAAACCCCCTGTGGAGCTCACAATCCACAAACACCTGTACACCTGGAGACTCGAATCTCAGGCTCTGGGATACAGTCAGGCATCTGCAGGTAATTCCGATGGAATCCAGGATGAGCCCCCAGGTCCTCCCTCGGTTGAGTATTCACTCCCCTTGTCCTCTGCTCTTGCAGTTCTGTCTTACTGGCTGACCTATAATGTTCTGCTCAGGGCCCATACAGCCCCCAACCCCTTCAAAACCACTCCTTGAATGAAAATGGGGGGATTTGACATGTGACCAGGAAAAGAAGGTATCCCAGGGGACATGCATGGCTGTGCTGCCCTCCTCCATGGCTGACATCGCTTTGGGGAAGGCCGTGTTTTCTAGGAGCCCCTCCCGCAGCACTTTCAGACCAACAGTGCTCCTTGTGGGGAGGCTTGTCCATGAGTTGTGAGTTGTGATGCTTGTGTTTCAGTGAGGGGTGGTTCTGCATCACACAAGCCCATGGCACGACGCATGTCATAGTGAGACCTTAGCCTTTCCTGAAGATCTGGGGATGAGGGACTGTTCTCTTTGCAGGTCGCCAGGAAGAAAGTCGTTGTGTGTGAAAAGGACCCCATAAAGCAACCTTGTGGTTCCTCCGTGAAAACGGAATCCTGGTATCTGGGAAGCCACCAAACATGCACTTCAGGTGGGCTTGCAGGTGCAGGCGCAGGAGAGCAGAGCCTGTTGCACGCCAGGGATCCTTTGCCTCCCCCAGCCTAGAGTGAGGAGCTGACGCTTTCAGCCTGGTCCTTGGCCTGGGGATCAAGCAGCTTCATGTAGAGGGGTGCTGTGGGAGGGCCTTTGAGAGTGGCACCTGTCCTTGTCCTGCAGTTCTTCCTCAGTCCTGAGCCAGGAAGAGAACAAGGTTGAGAATGGTTGGGAGGAGCCCGACTGGGCTCAGAGCTCTCAGCTGGCTCCAGTGTAGAAGTCCAGAAGCCAGGGCCTGAGCTTTCCCTGACCTTCCTGTCCCCCTGCTGGCCCAGGGGAAGGAGTCTGTCCTTGGCAGGTGGCTTCCCATGGCATGGCATCCTTGGTCCTGCCTGGAGGCCAGCTCTGCCTGCCCCGGTGTCCCTAGAGGGACCCGAAACTGCAGAGCAGGGCTGAGCCACACTATCTGACCTTCTGCCTGGGGACCACCTAGCATCCCTGAGCAACTTAGCTGTCTCCTACCAACCCATGACAGTTCTTTGTGCTGAGCCTAGCAGTCTGGAATCGGCCAGGCCTCTTCTCAGGCTCCACTGTACTGTGGCTGGGAACCTGCCACTCCGGTCCGTGGAGATCCCTCTGAATCCGCCTCTGTCATCAGAACCATGTACCTCTCCCCTGGTTTAGTGCAGCTGACTCTTTTGATAAGATGATTTCTAGGTGTTGAGTGGAGACGGGCCTTGATCCAGAGCAGGTGATGTCATCAGAAATTTCCCAGTGCACTTTGGGTCTTTTCAACCCAGCTGGCCTTGCCAGCCAGGCTCCTGGCTGTGCCGGGGGTGGGGGATCCTCATCCCACTGCTGAAAAGCCTGTGCTCCCCAGTCCTATGTCCTGCCAGCAAGGATAAGACTGCTTCTTCCCAGCCACAATGTAAGATTGTCCCTTCAGACTGTTGCTGCAGGGTACCTGAGCAACCAGACAGGCTCACTCCGAAGACCAAGGGTCAGACAGAATGGTGAGTCTGAGATGCTGCTGTTGTGAGCCCCTTGGAGGAGAACAGAAGCAAGTCACCTCTAAAGAGGGCAGGAACATAGCAATCTTCCCCTGCACTTATGGGCTGGGAAGACTGGATTAAAGAAGATGCTGCTGCTATGGCTGGATAAGTCGGGGTGCTGGATAGACCCCCAGCTTGGGTACTGGAAGCTTGGTCCTCTGGGGACAGCACTGAATACTGAAAACTCTGAGAGGTGGCCCAGTGGAAGGTAGCTGGGTCCTTCCTTAGTCCTGAGCCACTGTCTCATGGGCTGAGTTAATGCTTTTGAGAACAAGTAGTTGTAGAACAGCAAGGCTGGCCTCTCCTGCTCTTGGCCTCTGGTCTCACCATGGGACCTCTGTGTCCTTGTTCCCACCATTGTGATCCCACCACAGGGCCACACAGGAGCCCAGCAGAAGCAGGAGCCAGGCCTCCAGAATTGTGAAATAAACCTCTTTCTGTACAAGCTACCCAGCCTCAGCTAATGGGTGACAGCACAGGAAATGAACTGAGCTGATGCTGGGTGGTGGTATTCTTTTTATTTTTTTGGCAGAGCCAGGGATTGAACTCAGGCCCTTGCGCTTGCCAGGCAAGTGCTTATTCTACTGAGCTATCGCCCTGGCCCTGAGCTAATGTTGCGTAGGAGTCGTGAGGCTCATCTCCATTTGTCCATTGTCTTTCAAGTCAGACCTTAGGGAGCTCCCAGATGCTACTGGGCCGCATGGGGCCACTCCCCTTTAAGGTCCTGCAAACTAGATTTCCATGTCTGTCTCCTCTTGGAGGTACCAAGACTGCTGTGCCTTTTCCTGACCTGGGGGACAGAGAGCAGCAGAGGAAGTCTGGGTAACGCAGAGGAGGATACACTTGCAGGCCTGTAGCCCTGAGGAGATCTGGCCCACACCAGGAGGCACCTCCTCCCATTTGACACTGGGAACAAGAAGTCTTAAGGACATGGTGATCTTCTGCTCCCCCAGCGACACACCTGGCCACGCCGAGGGTACAGGGCCTCCCCATGGGCCTGGGCTGCAGTCTTCTTGCCGAGTCTGTTTGCTAACAGGCTGCTCCTGCTAGAAGCTCATTCTGCCATGAAAACCCAAAGTGCCACCATCTTTGCCCACCGCAGAGCCCCCCTCCTGCTCTACTACTCTCATCTTTCATACCAGGGTCACTCACATTTTATGCATCAGATTTAGATCAGGGGCTCCCCCACCTACCCCTCAACCCCTTGCGATTTTTTTCTTTTCAGACAGTGTCTTCTTAAGTCCCTAAGGTGCCCAGGCTGGACTTGAATCCACCACCCACCTGCCAGAGGGCTGGGTGACAGGTGTATGCCTCCACGCCTGGCTCCTACACATTTTTTCATTCACACTCACCTCCAGACCCTGGCCAGGAGAAAATGTCCTACCTTCAAAGGTACACACAGCCCTTGACTTACCCTGGTTTGACTTAACAGATTTGTAGTTTACATTAGTGTAGAATTGTGCCTATAAAGCCATCCTGTTTTTCACTTTCAGTACAAAATCAATAAATGACATGAGATATTCACCACTTCATTATCAAACAGGCTTTGTACTAGATGCTTTTGCCCAATGGAAGGTTGACGTAAGCATTCAAATACAGCAGCCGTTCCTCGGCTGTGCCCCGAACCCCATCTGCTCTCTGTGAGGGGCTGGGGACATCAGGAACCTAGGACTGACAGATGATTCCATTAAGAACCTGATTGGGAAAGTGACCTGAGGCATCCGGCTTGGGCCTGGCCACTGACTCAGAAGGGGCCCTCCTCTATGCCTCAATTTCTCCACCTGACAAACAGGCAAGTTCAGTATCCTCACCGCCCTTAGTGCCTACAGGCTGAGGAAGAGGCTTGGTATGTTTTTGTTTTTCCTTGGGGAAATCTTCCCTTCAAAGTGCAGCATTTTATAATAGACACTTATGAAAACAATAGCAGTCATCAGCGACTGGTTTAATTATGATGATTGAGGAGGAGAGAGAACGGGCAGTGAAGGAAGGACCTTATTTCCCAGGTCCTCGAAGACTTCAGTCACCCCTGGAAGCTGGGCCCTCAGTCCAGTACCACAAGGGCACCCAAGTCAGGAGATACAAAGGGCTCAGTGGCAGTTACTAATGGGCCAGTAGGTGGATTTTATCAAGCCGGGCAAGGGCTATTTCCATCCTGCGGTGATGGGGCTAAAGTTAGACCGTGATCACTAAGGAGTCATTCTAACAGCTGGAACCAGGGCAGGAGGGGGACCACGTGGGCACAGCCTGCAGGCAGGGCACAGTGAGCAGGCTCTGGGCCTCCAGAGGACCCTCCTGACGCACCACCTGCCTCCTGGACAGGGTGCCAGGGCTCCCGTAGCCCAGTCCTCACCGCAACCTGGATCTTCATCTCTGAGTCACCCTCTAAAGAGGTTCCATTTCCCATCTGCACCCCGTTATTAGCTAGATGGTGCCTCCCAGGACCACTTATTCTTCCCCTGGCACTGAGACAGCAGAACAGGAAGGGTGAGGACTGCAGGGCTGGCCCAGCACTGACTCAAACTTAGATGCCCTCACCCCAGCAGAGACACCCCTCAATCTCCATCCCTCTCACCTATACCCCCTTAGCGGGGACTCAACCTCCAAGCTGCGGTGGGCTCAGGTGTACCGAGAGTCATCCAGCCAGTCTGTCCAGACAGTCTCCCAATGGCAGCAGGGGAGGGGGATTGCCATGGGAAGTCATGAACTTCTATTCTCCCACTGAACACAAAGAACACAAATCTAATGCACAAACAAGCAAAGGAGAGTTTAAAAAATCACCCACGATGCAGCTTGGATTTAGGCTACCAGTGCTAGTATTATTCTGTAATCTTATTCATGCACTGTGGTACCCTTCAGGGCCAAAGAGACATTTTTGCATCATTTTCTTCAGTGGCATCCTTCCCCCATTCTGCAATATCTCCCCACGGCCTGTTCAGCTACAGGCAACTTCCTGAGTACTAGGCATAGAGCCCTTTACAAAACAGGCCTGTGGAGACACATCCTCGGCATATGCCCGGGTTCTCTCAGATGGAAGGGGCAGGGCTGGGGCAGGGGGGACACCTCCCCTGGACTTCTTGCTCCCAAGACCACACCTGTGAGGGTTGCTCTACACTGAACCAGCAGTGGTCACCTGGCATCGCCCCGGGGGACACAGGAGGGCCCAACAGAAGCAGGGAGGGGAGCCTGCGCCTCAGACCCTTTGGGCCAGAATTTCATTAGGCAGCCTCAGTTTCTGGGTGGCAGAGCTAGGTGGAGGACATACTATTTGAAATTGGGCCCTCAGCACTCCAGAGGTGCTTCCTGGGCCCAGCCACAGGAGGCAGCGCTGGCCCCGGGGTCTGTGGGAGGCGACAGGGAGCCCCAGGTTTCACAACAACTGTCAAGGGCAGCTGGATCAGGCCCAGCCCCCTAACCAGGCACCCGCCCCTGCCCTTCCTACGCTCCCGGCGGGCGGGCGCCCAGGTAGCTCCCGAGCCCAAACCTGTCGGGCCGGTTCTGAGAGCTGCAGGGACGGAGGGAGGAAGGCTGCGAAGGATGCACGGCCTGCCCCGGGCTCGCCCGCTCCCTCCACCGACTGTGCCGTCCTGCCCACCCACCCGACCCCATGAGGCGCGCACCTGGCCTCTTGGCGCCCCTGCTGGGCTTGGGTCTGGGGCTGAGCCTGAAGCTGCCGGCGGCACTGGCCGACGACTGTGGGTCCCTCGGGCAGGCACAGCGCCTGACGTTCGCTCCCGCGGCTAGGACGCGGTGGCTGGCGCCTCTCGTGCGCCCGCCGGGACCCCTGGACCCACTCTATGGCACGGTGCGCCGCTTCCTCGCCCTCGTGCAGCTCAACCCTTTTCCTTCGGGTGAGTGTGCCCCTCCCCGAGCAGGCCTGGGCTGGCGATGAGTCCCCCTGTCCTGTCCCCATTCCCATCCCGTCCATAGTCCATAGGCACTGGGAGGGCAGGTGTCCTAGCATTCCCACCGTCTTCCTCCTTCCCAAAGTGCCGGGGCAGTGGCATCTGGCGAGGGCCTCTGAACCTTCCCAGGTGACCTTGACCAAGTCCATGTTGGCCTGGCAGAGAGGAGGGTGGGCACAGGCATGGTGGTGGCTGTCCCTTCACTTCAGCCGTGCTCTTTCCTGCAGAATTGGTAAAAGCCCTGCTTAATGAACCAGCCTCTGTGAAAGTAGATGAGGTGAGCATGGTGCTGGGGAGGTGTTGGGGGGTCAGGTTGGGCTCTCACACCACACAGCTCCCCCTGCCTTGCTGGGCTTGCAGGGTGGGGGTTAAGGGCATCCTTTCTCCTCCCTCCTGGGCTCAAACCACTGCTGTGCAGCCTGTGGGCAGTGGGCTTCTAGGAGCCCAAATCCCCCTGAACTTTGGTTTCTTCTGTAAGATGGTAATTAGTAAGGACATCAAGATGCAGAATAGGGCCCTCCATACCTGTCCTTGTCCCCCTCTGATGTCCTCTGGACTCAGGGCTGGCACAGGTGGCCTTGGGGATCACGGCTCCCCGATGCCCTGCTCCTCACCAGGTGGTGCGGTACGAGGCTGGCTACTTGGTGTGTGCTGTGATCGCGGGCCTCTACCTCCTGGCGGTGCCCACCACAGGGTTGTGCTTCTGCTGCTGTCGCTGCCACCGACGCTGTGGAGGCCGAGTGAAGACGGAGCACAAGGCCATGGCCTGCGAGCGCGGCACCCTCATGGCCTTTCTGCTGCTGACCACCCTCGTGCTTCTGTAAGAGGCCGCCCAGGCGAGGCGGGAGGGCTGGGCACTGCGGACCTCCAGGGCTCCTGGGAATCCTGCAAGCTCCTTCCTCCTCGCTCCGCTCACTGCAGGATTGGTGTGGTCTGCGCTTTTGTCACCAACCAGCACACACATGAGCAGACAGGCCCCAGTGTGGAAGCCGTGCCCAAGACCCTGCTCAGCCTCCGGGGACTGGTTTCTGATGTTCCCCAGGTAAGCACCACCTAGCCTCTGCCCTGTCCCTAAACATCTTGTGAGTGCCAGGCCCCAGCAGGACAGAGCAGAGCCAGCCCTCTGTGGCCTGCGGCCTGCACATGTGGCCTGCCCTGGCTGGAAGGCCACTGAACCATGTTTTAGGACCTGTGCTGTCTTTAGGCTGGAAGGGACAGGGGACAAGGGTCAGGAATGGGTAGCTCACACCCCTGTGTTTGCCTAGGAGCTGCAGGCCGTGGCAAAGCAGTTCTCCCTGCCCCAGAAGCAAGTTTTGGAGGAGCTGGACGGTGAGGGTTACAGCTGGCCAGCCCCAAGGTCCCAGCTCAGGCCTGCAGGGAGGACCCCTCCTTGCTTTCGTTGCTTTGTCTTGATCCCACTGGGAAACCATCTCAGAGGGGACACAAGGGGCGGCAGGTGCTCTGCTGCAGGAGAGGCCAGAGCCCACCCTGCCAAGTCCAGAGCTAGGGCCTGGGGAGCAGGACTGTTAGGGGTGGGGATGAGTCCTCCATTCCTGGGGTGGGCCCTGCAATATGTCCCCTGCTCTCCAGGGGTCGGTGAGAGCCTTGGAAATATCGTGTACAGCCAGCTTGGGAGCAGAGTTTACCCGGTGCTGGCTTCTGTGAGCAGCCTGGGCCAAGGTGAGTTGGACCAGTGCCTGTGTAGGTGGGACCCAGCTTGTGTCTCCCCAAAGGCCCACCCTCCCCCCAGCCCTCAATTTCTCATGCTCTGCCACCCTCAGCCCCACCCAAATTTCCCATCCCCTTATGCCAGGATCCTGGGCCTCAGGCATCCCTGCCCACTTCCTGGCTTAGCCAGCTGTGGGCAGTTTCCATTGTGACTCTAAGCGTGATGACTACAGGTCCTTATGGCATGGGGGGGGGGTTCCCACCTGTTGTGAGGCTACCAGGAGGCCACGAGCCGTGGAAACTACTCAGGCCACGTGTGGGTTTCTCAGCCCTGCAGGTTGCCATGGACCACCTCCACACCCTGAATACCACCTTGGTGGAGCTGCGCGAGGGACAGCAGCGCCTTGAGCCAGCTGTGCAGCAGCACAGGGACCGCCTGCTTGCCCTGCTGCAGGAGCCTGGGTGCCAGGGGGACTGTGAGGGGACACTGAACCGGGCCCGCTCCCTAGAGCTGGCCGCTGACTTTGTCCAGGTGTGGGCCCAAGATAGAGGCCACTTGAGGCTCAGGCAGGTGACTGCACCTGCAGCCCAGGTCAGGGGTCCCCTTCCTCAGGCTGTCCCTTGGAGGGCTAGTGCCCAGCACCCAGGCACAGAGCCAGGAGCACTCCTAGCCCCGCACACAGCACCTTGAGCTTCAGGTGTGTTAGCTCCTGAGCACTCACCACATTGCAGGGTGGTATTGGCTGCAATGGTCCTCATTTTACACATGGGGCACTGCACGTTCAGAGGCATCTGCCCCTTTCCTCCCTCGGGGACCCTCTCAGGCCTCTCCATAAACTTAGCCCCTGCCCATTTCAGGTACCCTCCATGGACCACATCCTGTACCAGCTGAAGGGTGTCCCAGAAGCCAATTTCTCCCACATGGTCCAGGAGGTGAGTGCCCATCTGCCCACCTGACCCTCGCTCCTAGTTCTTGGGCACTCACAGAGGAGGGGCCTCAGTTTTCCCTTTTTGGAGTGGGAACCCAGTTGAACCTTTGATTTGAGACCACCCCTGCCACCTGGCGCCCCAGGCTCTTAAAGCAGCAGACATCTTCAGGGGAAGCATTCAAAGGGAGACACTGAGACCCCAAAGCGGTGGGGGCTGCGGCAGCCAGGGAACAGCACCCCACAGAGCCCCCAGGGCTGGCAGCTCTGGGCTGGTATGGGGAGAGTATCCTGTGAGTCAGCGCCTGTGACCCGGGGCTGGAGTTGGGGAAATGGTGAGTCAGCCATGCTGTGATTGGAGCAGAGGTTCTGGGAAGAGGCCTGTGGGAGCTGAGGCGGAATGGCAGCTGGAGCTGTGCTTCTAGAGGAGGCTGGAAGGGCCTGCAGGACAGGGAGGGGGCCAGGACAGCCTGGGGAGGGGCTGCGGATGGAGACAGGAGGCTGGGGCAGCCCTGTGGTAAGGGCTGGGTCAAGCTTGTTTGAGGAAAGGAAAGCCAAGGCCAAGAAAAGGGATGGATCTTGAGGAGCTAAGTGAAATCAATCAGACACCAAGGGTTAGATAGCGCATGGTTTCTCTTCTACAAGAAACCAAAAATATAAGTAACTTAAAGAGCCAAATAAAAGAGAGATGATAGGAAATGGGGGCTTTGTGGAGATAGGAATGAGGTCCCAAGAAGAAGGGAGGAGAGAGGACAGAGGGGGGAAGCAGCTCCAAATGATGAAGTTTACACACATATCAAATGTGATGATTATGTATCACAAATGTGTATTCATAAAATTTAGTATCACTGGGGCCCTGTGGGTGATGCCCTTCCTCTGGGCTTTGGAGTCCCCATGCTGGGACACAAGCCCAGGTCAGGAGGCCAAGCTGCTCTTGGTCCTGCAGGAGAACAGCAGCTTCCACAGCCTCCCATTCCTGATTGCCATGCAGACAGCCAACATGGTCCAAGGTGAGCGTGGTAAGAGGTGAGGCTGGGCCTGTGGGGCCAGTGGCCACCCGCCATGCCACCCTGGGAAGGCTGTCCTCCTAGGTGGCTCCTAAGTCCCCTAAGCCCCTGTGCCTTGGGCAGATGTGAAAAAGGCAGTGGCCCAGCAGCCTGAAGGCTTGAAGACATTGGCCAGCAGCTTCCCGGGCTCCGAGGCAGCCTCCCACTGGAGCCAGGCACTGGGGGAGCTAGAAGAGCACAGCCGCCCCTACCTGCGGGACGTGCAGCGATATGAGACGTACAGGTGCCAGGAGGGGGCCGAGGGCTTGGGAGGGATGGAGCCTCCTGCTTTCGCCTCCCCCTAAGCCAAGACCCTTGGCTCCTCGGGCCTCTGCGTCCCACCTGTCTGTGTGCCCCAGGGCCTGAGGCCTCAGGAAGAATCCCCAAGTCCCCTGCTCCAGCCCCGCTCTCCCACAGGTGGATCGTGGGCTGCGTGCTGTGCTCCACTGCCCTTCTCGTGGTGGTCTGCAACCTGCTGGGCCTCTGCCTGGGCATCTTGGGGCTGTCGGCCAGGGAGGACCCCAGCCACTGGGATGCCAAAGGCGAGGCTGGAGCCCGCTTCCTCATGGTGTAAGAAGGGGCAGGGGAAGGGAAGGGTCCCTCTTGCTCCCAGGGACAATAAGAGTCCTGGGAGATAGGAGGCCGAGCTACAGGCCCAGCCTCACTCCCACTCCTTGCATGGCACTGGGCAAATCACTAACCCACCTGGCCTCAGTTTCCTCAGGTTTACAGAGGGGTTGGACTAGGGTAGGAGAGGCAAGTAGCTCTCCCCACCATACACACACCTGTGAAAACTGCAGTGCCCAGTGGGCACACTTGCCCACTGAGCCCAACACAGCCTCAGAATCCTTTTTAATCCAGCTTCCAGGCAGCATCAACAGCACCAGGAGCCGGAATGAAAAGCTAGACTAGATGACCTCTAAGGCCAGGGCTGCCTCATATGGTTGTGAAGGTTGTTCATTACACAAGGGTCTCTTGCCAAAGGGGCAAGTGGGGGCTGAAATGCACCCAGTAGCTTCACACCCTGATCCTCATAACCTGGCACGGGGCTATGCCCATCTCACAGGGCAGCTGTACAAGTCTGTGGCACCTAGCCTAAAGGTCCTTGCTGCTCAACCCTGTTGGGTGCTGCCCAACAGGGTCACGCCTGGTTGTGTCCTTCCAAGTAACCTTTGGAAGGTCACTTCCATGGGCACTAGGGCCAGCAGCAGGTAGTCCAGGCTCCAAATAAAACAGCTGTCCCTTCCTCTAGGCTACAGGGTAGGCTGTAGCAGTGAGTAAGGATGGAGACAAGACAGTTAGGGGTCCTCTTCTTCCTGAGAGGCCCAGCCCTTTGTCCTCCTCCCAGAGGGCTCTGCCCTAAAGCTCAGCCTCGGGCTCCCAGAGTCAGCTCTGGGTGTGCGTGTGGGCAGAGCTCACCCCAGCACAGCCAGTCTCCCCGCCTCACCCCATCTCTCCCCCCAGGGGTGTGGGCTTCAGCTTCATCTTCGCTGCTCCCCTCATCCTGCTGGTGTTTGCCACCTTCCTGGTGGGCGGCAATGTGCAGACTCTGGTGTGCCGGAGCTGGGAAAGCGGGGAGCTCTATGAGGTGCGGTGCCCTCTAGGTGACCTGTCCCTGCGAGGTCCTGTGGGGAGGTGCAGGGAGCTGTGGGCAGAGCAGAGGGTTGTGGGGGAGGGGAGGCAGAGGGGATAAGTGGGAGGGAGGGGCAAGAGCGAGACAGCCACCAGAGAGAAAAGCTGTGAGTGCTGGGTACTGCCCAGGCCTTGGCAGGAGCCCGAGTGGTCACCCCTATAGCCTTTGCCCTCTAACCCTGAGTCAGGGCCCAGGAGCCCTGATGCCCCATGTACTGGGTGAGCTATGATCCTGAAATTACTTCTTCCTGAGGTCAAGCTGGCCACCTTTCTAGGGCTACTTGGGAACTATCCCCATGAGGAGATAGGGCCCAGGCCGTTTGAATTACAGGCTGGGTCTGATGCCAAGGAAGGAAGCAGGCCATGGAGAATCTGGAGCAGTCTTGTCGCCACCCTGATTTGTAGCCCATGACCCTCTCCCCATGTCCAGTTCGCCGACACCCCTGGGAACCTGCACCCTTCCATGAACCTGTCCCTCCTTCTTGGCCTGAGGAAGAACATCAGCCTCCTCCTGGCCTACCAGTGAGTGGGCAGCCTGAGCAGAAGTGGGGTGACCTGGAGGGATAGAAGTGGGTGTCCCACTAGGATGACATCAGTCACCCCTGCCACCATGTTCCTCCCTCCTCTCCAGGCAATGTAAGGAAGGGGCTGCACTCTGGAGGGTCCTACAGCTCAACGACTCCTACAACCTGGATAAGCACCTGGACATCAGTCAGGTAAGAGAACATTCTGGAAGCTGGGAGGCCCCTCCTGTAGAGCTACATTCTCTGCTCTGGAAATGATGGAGGTGCCTCAGGATAGAGCTCGGGGCTACAGCAGGAAGGTATAGGTGGTAAGGACCTGGAGGCCATGACCCCGTGCTCCAGGGACAGCCACATAGCTGAAATGCAAGGAGGGTGACAGTGAGTGGCTGAGGGTATGAGTCCTGCCTGAGGCCAGGCATTGACTGGCATGTTCCAATTGGGCCAGGCCAGACAGACACATGGTGGCACTTGCTGGGGCCCTCCCCACGCTCTCATGGCCAGGAAGTGGCAGTGGTGGTGGGATCCTACCCCTAGCCTGACAAGAACTCTCTGTGCCCACTAGATTTGGGGTGTTCACTTGCAGGGCAGATTGGAGAATGGAATTTGGGCCTCAGTAGAGAGAAGATTATGGTACAAAGAAGGACTCCCTCACAGGAAGATGCGCTTCTGAAAGCCTACAGAGGCTGCCAAACATCCGCTCCTCTCCTCCCTCCATACCTCTGTGAGGTGGAAGCCATTTCCAGTTATATCCTAGGAAAATCCACACCCGTCCCTACATCCCTCCTGCCACTCAGGAGCCACCACCTGCTTCGGCCATTCTAAGAAACTCTCCCAACTCCATGGGGCCGCCACCCCTTTTGCCCCAGGGGTAGTACGGCCATACACCCAGCCCCAACTCCACAGCTTAAGCTGCACTAGGGACAGTTAACGCCTAACTCCCTGCTCCTCTAGCTTCCTTAGCCTGTCCGGAGGCCGCTGAAGCAGGCAGTGTCCCGGTGCCACACTGGGCACAGTGTCGTGGTTTGAAGGATGGCCAGGAAAGGCTGAGCAGGGTCCTGGGCAGAGCAGACTTCAGGCCCTGTCACCGGAAAGTCATGGTTCTCAGGCAAAGGGGTCCTAGGAGGGGTCCAGCTCTCAGAGAAAACTGGCAGGTAAAATGCCAGTGTCAGGTGGGCCAGGAGGTCCTCAGAGGCCATCTGGTGACTTTCCAAATGTCACATTAAGAACACCTGTCCCCAAAGGAGAATAGAAAACTGAGTGTGCACCAGTCAAAAAGTGGGATCCAGTAGGCAGCACCGTCCCCTGCACGCACCTGCCACATCAGGCACTGAGACCTGAAGTGCGACTTCGGCACTCTGCTTGTGATAGGCTGAGGGTTCCTCTCCCACCAGGGAAGGCAGCATGGCTGTGCATCCTCTGGCAAATGAATGCTCCTCTCGGGTCTTAGTTCCTCATCTGTGAAACACTGAGGCTGAATTTCATGACCCCTAAATCTCTTGCAACAATGGTAGGAGAATGCCAGAGGTCTTCCCTGGAAATATGATCACATCTGTTCATTCACCCATTCATTCATTCATTCATTCATTCACGCATTCATTCA
>NDGN011467811.1:0-14062 GCA_002564285.1 Tympanoctomys barrerae
AAAAAAAAAAAAAAGATAAAATAAAATATAAAGATAGAGGGGCCAGCCAGATAGTTGCTCAGCGAATTAAAATGCCCACTTAGGCAGATGCAGGAGTTGGAGGTTTGATCCCCAGCCTGCTGTGCCAGCCCCACCCCAGGAGCATACTGAGAGGGCCAGTGAGACTGGGCATGGTGGTGCATGCCTGTAATCCCAGTGCTTGGGAGGCTGAAGGTAGGAGGATCACTACAAGTCAGACCTGTGTGGTGAGACCCTATATTCCCTGCACTAAAATAATAAATAAACAAATAAAAATAAAATATAAAGATAGAGAGGTGCACCCCTGTAATCCCAGCACTTGAGAGATGGGGCCAGAAGTTTGAGGCCAGTATAGCTACATAGTAAGATGCTGTCTCAGGAAACCAAAAAGGATGGAAAAGGAAGGGGCAAAAAAAGTAAAAAGATAAAATTATGTGTCTGATTTTGAGCACAGAAACTATGAACAGCAGCAGTGTACAGCATTCACATTCATAGAGAAAAGCCTGGAATAGATTTGATTAAACCAACAAATATAAGGAAAACAAGAACAATGTTAGTAAATAGTAGCAAAAACAGCAAAATTAACTGTCACTCATTACACTAAATGTGAATAGCCAGATTAGACTGTTTAAATACAGAAACTAATAGATTGAGTTAAAACACAGAATCTACTTACAGTGGACCCTTGACTTATGAACTCAAGTCCTTTATTTGTTTGTTTGTTTATTTATTTATTTACTTTGTATTTTAGGGAAGAGTCTCCAGGGTGTTCAGGGTCCCACTACTAGTAGTGATCTACCTGTTTACAGCCTCCCAAGAGCACCACCACACCCAGTCTCAATTGCCATTTCAGCATGCCTGGGGGACAGGGCTGGCATGGCAGGCCCGGGGATCAAACCTCCAGCTCCTCTGCCTGCTAGCAGGCGCCTTAATCCACTGAGCTATTTGGCTGGCCCTTCAAGTCCTTTACAAGGGCTGGTTTTAACTTAAGTTAGTTGTAAGTCACTATTATTTTTCCCAAAAGAAATAATGGAAATAGCTATAATGTGTTCTGAACCTCCCAAAGCAGCCCCTTAACTAACCTCTTCATAATAAAGAAGTGTTGTGTGATGTGTGTAATTTACCAGAAACACCAGTAATTTTCCTAGTGTACTCACCAAAAAGTTATAAAATGTGCCTACTTTACCAGGAACAACAATTTCATACTATATTCACCATTCAAGTTGAATCTTTGGCTCGCTGGGAGGGAGGATGAAATGGAAGGTGGTGGTGGTTTGGAAGGAGAGGCCCCTTCCGTAGGAACATCAGGAATCTGGCTCACTAGGTCTTACCTTTTCAGAACTAAAAACTCATCTAAAGTTTCTGTTTCTGCCTTTTCTTAACTTCTTTTCTGGCTTTTTCTTTGCTTTTCTGGCTTTTTGAGGGCCATTTTGATCACAGTAATCGTAGTGATTAAATAAAGCACTGACCAAAACCACATCCACAAACACACACATCTGGGCTCAGACTGACGCTTATGTTTGCTTACACATACTTTTCTGGCCTCTCAGGTCTTTATTTACAGTCACACAAGCAGCCAGCTTTTGGGTCATAATCTAAGACTTTGGTCACAAGTTAAACCTAAATATCTGGTCATAACCCAAATTGTTTTTATGTGAAGCTGGTTATAACCTGAGGGTCCAATGTATATGTTAGTTATAACAACCCCACTTATAATAAAGAACAAAGGTTAGGAATAAGATAGACAGAAGGATGCCAGGTGACTGTAAACACAAAGAAAATGTGAGTCATATTAAAATAAGAGGGGCATTTGAGATTAAAAATCCTAACCACAGTAAAGAGGGACATTACATGGTGGTGGAGGCGTAGTTATAAACCTGTATGCCCCCAAAATCCAGGGAACTTGATTTTAAAAAATGGAATTATAATTAATGCAAAGCAGTTCAGAGTACATATTCCTGAGGCAGATAGGTCTAATAGACCACTAGATAAGGATAAGCAGGCATAATACAACCAATAAGCTTGAGCTTTAGTGTAAGCCCTTGACAACCCTTAAATAGAGCATACATTTTTAGTATGTTTATGGAACATTTAGTCATTATCCAAAAAATAATTGCAGAGCCAAGTGGCACATGCTTATAATCTCAGCTACCCTGAAGGCCAAGGCAGGTGGATTCAGGTTTGTGGCCAGCCCAGGCCATTTTTTGAGACCTTTACTCAAAATACAGAGCTCTTGATGTAGCTTAGTAGTAGAGTGCCCACAGATTTGATCCTCAGTGCCGCCAGAAAAAAAAAGTGTAATATCTACTATGTGTTGTTTTAAGGGCTGGAGAAATCACACTGAATAAGAACTCCCTGCCCTCATGGAACTCAAGACTATAGTTGTACTTGTTGTAGAGAAAACCTAATAGCTTTTTAAAGTAAAAATCATGAACCATTAAGGATTAGAAATGAAGAATTTCTAGATGGACATGTAAAGATAATTCTCAATGCAGATATATGTTATTTTTTCATATCATTTCTGCTTAGAAATTAGGAGAGTATAGAAAAAGCAAAGGAGATTTCAGAGGAATAAACTGAAAAAATATTGATAAAGCTTATCACTGCCAAAATTAATTTTAAAAAAGAAATTAGCAGAATATATTTTTCTTCATACTTTTTTTTTAATTTTAGGAAGGGCCTACAGTGTATTTAGGGTCTCACTACTAGATCGGACTCATAGTGATCTGCCTGTTTACAGCCTCCCAAGAGCTGGGATTACAGGCAAGCACCACCACTCTCAGTCTCAATAGCCATCTCAGCATGCCCCAGGTCAGGGCTGGCACAACAGGTTGGGGGATTGAACCCCTAGCCCCTGCACCTGCTTGTAGGCACTTTAATCCACTGAGCTATTTGGCCGGCCCCTCTCTTTTCCATATTTTGATTACATCACCGGTTGGTTGACAGATTTGTGAAACTCCTGCACTACCTGCTTCTTAACAAAAAGAGAATAGGGCCAGGACTTAAATCCCCCCAACAGCAGTAGCGCTGAATAGGAGCCAGTTTTTTGTATATGTGTGTATGTGTCCTTTTTTCTTTCTTTTTTTTTCTTTTTCTTTTTTGTCTGTACTATTACATTAGCTTCCTCTATAGCTAGAAATTAGAAATTCTTTTTTTTTTTAATGGCGGAGCTGAGGTTTGAACTCAGGCCCTTGTGCTTGCTAGGAAAGCACTTACTCTACTGAGCCATCTCCCCAGCCCCAAAATTCTTCTTTTCTCATTATTTTGCCATGTAAACTTTCCCTCTTAGGTGCATGTAAAGAAAAGTATTAGGTAAATCATAGTCCAAATTTATAAAGGTCTGGCAAAAATGATGCGGTCTGGATGGTGTATAGTAACCAGGCTAAAGCCATGAGCTGTGTCTCCAGGAGGTCCCTGGTGTTTTAGCCACCTACTCTTGCTCTGGTGAGCTAAGGGCCAAGGGTCTAGGTCAGAGGGCCATGTAGGGGCTGTGGTTTTGGGAGTGGACATGATGTCTACCTGGGCCAAAGGAAGTGGGCTACTAAGTGCAAGGCCCAAGGAGTGCTAGAAGGTTCTCTCAGCAGATGCTGAGGAGTAAGCAAGAAAGTAGAGGGAGGCTGCTCCAAGGCAAGGCTGCTTTGGAACATGTAGTGACCAAGTGGTGCCTGGCACCAAGCCATGAGAAAGGACAGCAGCAGCCAGATGGTGCACACTGGAGGCACAGGTCCTCTATCCTGTTGTAGGGGTGCTTGGGGCAGACAGAGGGGCCCGTAGATGCTGCCTGTTCACAGCCACCAGCTCCACCTGGCCCCTGAAACAAAGATGGCCCTACCAGCTCTTCCTGTGGAGGCTCCTTTTGGGTCTGTGGTAGCTTGAGTTGGGCGCAGATGAGAAGTATGTGCAGAGCGTGACAGGGAGTAGGCACGGAGGTGAGGTGGTAGACAGTAGCCCTGAGACCTGGCTGGAGGAGAGAAAGCCATAGCCTGCCATTAGAGGGAAGGTAAGAGCCATTCCCTCTCCCATGGGGTGGGACAAGGAAGAAGAGCAGAAATGTAGCCAGCAAGGACAGTATCTGCCTCTGAATGGACCCTTGGAAATAGGGTGTCATCATGGCTGTTAACTTGCAGCCTCATAGCACAGGTGCCCAGTTCCTGGCTGGGGTGGTGACAAGACATGGCCCCACATGGGGGTCATGCCAATCATGCCAACCATTGCAGGCCAGGCAGCCCTGGCGCCAGTCAGGAAGGCCTGAGGGCTGGCTACAGTAGCCTATGGCCCTAACCCAACCAAGTGTAAACATGCAGGCGCCACCCAGAGCACTAGTGGCTTTGAAGTCTGCAACACACTGCCTCCTGACTCCT
Organism: Tympanoctomys barrerae; assembly: GCA_002564285.1. Classification (NCBI taxonomy): domain Eukaryota; kingdom Metazoa; phylum Chordata; class Mammalia; order Rodentia; family Octodontidae; genus Tympanoctomys; species Tympanoctomys barrerae. The sequence goes on from NDGN011467811.1 coordinate 4,380, forward strand.
GGCCCTGCCCCCTCCATAGCTGGTAGCTTGTCACAGGTGCCCGGGGCACCAAGGACATGCTAGTCTGCGACTTGCCCTGCCCCAACAAAGCTTCATGGGCCCAGGCTGGTCCTGCTGCCCCCAGGTGCAGAGCCATGCTGGGGCCTTACTGGCCTCTCAGCCTGTCCTGTGCCCTTTGTTGCCCAGAGTACAAGGCTCTGAGCTATGTCACCTCCATTGGGAGCCCTGGGTTATAAGCAAGGCAGTGTGTGCCAAGGGCCACACACAGGGCCTGGTATTGAACAAATGTTCTAGAAAACAGCAGCCCCTTTCTGTCCATGGATACGCAGCACCTTTGAGAGCCATCTCCATAGAGGTGAGGAGGCTGGGTCTGTGGTAGCTTGAGAGTGTGTGAAGACAGGACTCAGGGCATGTCCCCTCCTCCCCCAGGGACAGTCTGCAGGTTCTGGGCCCTGGAGACCGTCTAATGAAATGAGATAAAGCCACTTTACTTCCTGAGTGTCCACCAAAGCCTTCAGGGAGGCGGATCCTTGCTACAGGGACCTCTCACAGCAGAAACCCATCTTACCCAGCAGTAGCCTGGAGGTGGGGTGGTCCATGCATTTGTCCTGCTTCTACAGGAGAGGACACTGAGGCTCAGGAGGGAATGGTTTTTCTAGATCCCACATAGGCTGGACAAGTGAGCCCGCCCTGGCCCTTGGGTTGTGTTAGACTCTGCTGCTCTACCTCCATACTGCATGACTGCTCTCTGAGATCCATTCCTCAGTAGAATTTGGGACTTGATGTGCTAACCAGTGTTGACCCCTGGTCCCAACATAGACGCAGGGAGGCCTCCACCCAGGCCAGAGAGCCGCATGAGGCAGAAGAGCAGGGAAACTTCCCATGCTAGCTCTACTTGGAGCTGCTGGGCACCGCTCACAGCTGATTTCCCTTCCCTCTTTGGTGCTGCTGCTTTGATTTGAATTAGAACAGTTGCTGCAGACCTTGGGCAGGTCCCGAGCCCTGAAAGGGAGACACACATATAATAACACAATTGTGTGTGCCAGCAGCCAAGCTCCCACTTCAAGGCCAGGGACAATGGGGACTCCCCTGGCATGCACGCAAGGCCTAGACTCCCTTGTGCATCCAGTGACTGCTCTGGGGAGCTCCAGTCCTCTCTGAGAAGGCCAGGAGATGGGGAGTTATCCTTGTGGACACAGAGTCCCCAGCAGGACTACCGTGCTGGCAGAGCTGGCCAGAGTTCAGCATTGTTTCCTAGGAGCAGGGACCATAGAACAAGTCCCACAGGCCTTGCTTTTTATATTCACTGTGATTGATTTGGAAAACAAGCCTTCCAACTGTTCCTGTCCTCTGAAGGTTTTACTTGTTGGGTATGCTGTTGCCTAGTCTTTGGGGTCCCCTCTTATGGATGCCTGGGCTCTGGAGAACAGCATCCCTGCCCCCCTGCAATGAGTAGTACAGTGCTAAGCCATGTCCCCTGGCCACCAAAGCTCCCCTGAGGCCTTGGCTTCCCTGGCGCCTCCTCACCAGATACCTAAGGTCTTTGAGCGTAGGGTTGTCTCTTCCAGGGACCTGGGTCTTCCTACGCTAAGGCTCTGGGGAAAAGGCTGCCTTGTACCCATGGCGTGGACTTGTGTGTCAGAGAACAGAGAAAATGGGCCCCCACTGGGTGGATTCCCTGCTGTGAATAGACAGAGTCAGGCCCCACATGGGGCCATGAGTAGCAGAAAGAAGCCCCTGCTGCCAGGCTGCATCAGGATGTGTGTGGCTTCTGATAAGCCGCTAACCTTGCTGAGACCCCAATGCTAGCAGGGCTTTTCTGAAGAGTAAAGGATGCTGTGAGGGTACCTCCCCATGCCATGGCCAGGGACCCATTCTGTCTGCTGTCCAGTGAGCAGCATCCCCTTCTTCAGTAGTGGCCACACCCACAGCGCACACCAGGTCACCTTCGGTCTCCTATGTGGGACTGATGGGTGCTGCTGTGAAGTGACAGCATGGATCACACAGTTCTAGCTGTGTGCTGAAGTTGCGCTCCCTTACTTGCCATGCATGTCCCCACAGTTGGGCCCAAGGACATAGAAGTTCAAGGTTGGGGATGTCACATTCACTCAGTGCAGTTGCATCTTCTGCCCCTGCCATAAAGCACAGCAGCAGAAGTGACTGAGACTCTCCTTTGAACTTGGAATCATTTCCAAACCTCCATTCCAGTGCAGTGGGAACACAAAGCCGGTGGCAAAAGGAAGCCTGTTGAGCCCTTCCTGAGGAGGTCACCAAGCACCTCCTGTGCCTACCTTATCCCGGATGCTTAGGACAATATTGTGGTCATGTAGGTCAGTGAACTGGCCACGACATGGCCTGGCGCCTGCACACTGCCCTGCTTGGTCACAGGAGAATGTAAACATGTACGGGAGCCCTGGCTTCCTGGCCTCCTCCTTTGTTTATGTAGCACTAAAACTAACTTTGGGGTCATCTCTCTGTGGCATGAAAACCCTGAAGCTTTTTGAAGTTCCCTGGAGTTAATAAAATTACTCTGCCCTCCTTCTGAGACCCAGGCTTGGGGAAAGACAGACCTCTGCTGTCTCTGCATTTGACTTTTTAAAGTTAATATTTCATAACCCAAAGAAGGGGCAGGGAAGATGCAGCCAGAGGGCTGTGAGGGCTTCTTTGGGGCACAGGTAGCCTGCCTGTGGCCCAAGCTCTGAGGATGGCAAGCCCTGGCACTACAGGACAGGCTGGCAGCATCTGTAGTGCACTTGCAGGGCCCAGTGGTTATCTCACTCTCATGCATCCTAAAGCCCAGATACCTCCACAGCAGTATGTGCCCAAATTTTATCCCAAAGAGCCAAGAGCCCCTGTTCTACCCCCACCCCCTGGGCCCACCCCAACGTGAGTCACCCCTTGGTGAGTACTTACTCAGCAGGACTCTTTGGGGCAGGACTATGCAAGGCCAGGCCTGGGGACAGACCTTTTCTGGATGCCCAGTCCAGTGTGGAGATAGATGGGCCAGCTGGCAGAGGTAAGGCAGCATGACCAGCTCAGGCCAGGAGGGCCTGGCTCAGTTCTGGAGTACAGGGAGGCTGTCTGAAGGGGTTGTGTCACTGTGGAGCCTAGTCGGGTTGGTGCAGTGCCAGGATGGGGGCAAAAAGGGGGTCAGTGGGCAGAGAGAGTGGAAGGAGGCACAAGTGGGTAGATGGGTACAGTAGCTGGTGTGGGGAGGTTTCTTGGCTATGTGACCCTTCTAAAAACTTGTCAGGTGATTTGCTTCTACATTGTGTCTGCTGTTGTGTGTCATGTATGTGTCAGTGAAGCTGCTCATCAACACAAGGCCATTAGTGCAGAGCACAGTGCCAAGGGGCCAGGGCAAAGCCACCCACTCATGCAGGCCCTCACGGCAAAACAGTTGACTCCAGTTACGTAAATGGGCAGAGTATGCAAAGGAGGAGGAGGTAGAAGAGAAGGCATGGTCTGCCCTTCTGGAGCCCACGTCTCTGAGGAACCATGAACAAAAAAACACGTGAGGATATGACGCAGGCCAGGTGGCAGACAAAACCAAGGTGGAATGCAGGGAGAGCAGGCCTGCAAGGCCTAAATCTGGGCCTATACTAGATATATCAGATGATAGCTCTCAGTGTCTGTCCTCAGTCAGTTTTTCGTCACTGAGACAAAACACTTGTCATATACAATGCAAGAGAGGGTTTTATCTGGCTCACAGCATTGGACCATAGTCCATGATCAGCAGGCTCCAAGGAACAACCACAGGGTGAAAGGATGTAGCAGAGGGCAGCTGCTCACAGCAGAGAGGTCAGGAGCAGAGGACAGGAAGACCAGAAGAAAGAGGGACCCATCACTTCCATCACCCAGCCGACTCACACAGCATGTTCCTAGACTGTGAACTTTTGGTAGGGTCTGTGAGACTGGTACCCTGGGGGACATTGAGGTTGAGACCAGGAGAGCCCCCACAGGGGCTGCACACAGGGCCAGTTAGTTCACAGCCTCAGTCCAAGCGATAGCAGCCTCCACAAGGCTTCTGGGCAGAGAATCATCAGCTGAGAAACCAGGCCCAGTCCTGCCAGTGCTATTCAGAAGGCTATTCTCTACATGGGCTTTGGGCTCCTGGTGCTTTTGATGTTGGGAGTCAGGTGTGTGTCTCAGTCATGTCTGTCCCCAGGGGTGAGGAATGGCCTGGGGTACCTCCTCTGCCTCCAAGGGGCCCCCAGGGACCCTGGCCGCTGCTTCAGGCCAGGTGAGCCCACCACACTCACTGCGCACTGGTGTAGAGCCTGGTTGACTTGGGTTAGTGCTTTTGTCATACTGAGTATGTCACATTATGTGGCCCATTCAAACCTCATCCTGGCCTCAGCTCTAGTCTCTGCAACAGGAATGAAGGCTCTGCAGGTGAGGGGGACAGAGGGGTTCCATGGGAAGGAGCCCAGTCAGCAAGGGCTGGGCCAAGGGACAGCATTCTCTAGCCTGCTCAGCTCAGCACCATAGCAGAGGGTATCCTGGCAGGAGCCCTGGGCAGAGGTGAGCAAAGCCGACCGAATGGTAAGGCCCAGCCTGTGCTATACGGGCATGTCCTCCTGCCCCAACTCTGTCGGCCTCGGGAGGCTCATGCAGACCCAGCAGCTGGGGCGGGAGTGGCCCTGGGGGAACTCCTGAAGCTGAGTCCTGAAGGACGTGGAGGAGACCCTGTGTGGGAACGAGGCCTGTGAATTATAAAGGGCTGTGCTAGTGGAAATTATTATTCTTATCATTATTTGTATCCGATTCATCAATCACTGGGGAGAGGAGGAATGCAAGTACCTTTTATCTGGTGCTATGAATCAAATAGAATAGGATATGTTTTTCCAAAAGGTTTTTAGGGTAAATGAGACAGTTTCTGCTTTTCAAAATAATCCATCTGGGGCCCATGGCCAAGTCTGAGTAGAAATAAGATGCTTCCAGGGCTGAGAAGAGCCCAGCCCACGTGGGTGCCAGGCAGAGGCTGTACACTTGTCATTTCTCTCACAGTCCCCTATGGGAGCGTGCTCATCATCATGGCTCAAGTTTACCTTAGGAGAGAGTACCCACAGAGCAGGGTTGGTAAAAATAGGAGATTCCCTGGCCAGGGAGGAGAGGTCTGAGAGAAGCTTCCAGATGTGTACAGCTTATGCAGGGTCAGGCTGGGCCCCGCCTTATCTTCCTACATGTGTGCTCCCTCTGGGCCTAGATGCCACAAAGAGATAAGGAACAGCAAGAGCAGGGGTATGGGGCCCACAGAAGATGCAGACACTACTGACATCCTCCTCTTTTTTCCATGCTCTCTGTCTGCACAGGCAATGGATGACTACAGTGTGATTGGTCGCTCTCTGTTCAAGAAGGAAACCAATATCCAGCTCTTCGTGGGTCTCAAGGTGCACCTGTCCACAGGGGAGCAGGGGGTAATCGACAGCGCCTTTGGCCAGAGTGGCAAGTTCAAGGTCTATATCCCTGGTAAGTGCACTGTCTCCTCCGGCTCTGGGGCACTGTGCAAGGCAGGGACATGGTAGAGGTGGTTCCAAGATGTGCTGCTTGGCCTAGGTTAATGATCCTGCCTTTCCAGCATACATCCTGACATGGAGTCAGGATCTGGCCTGAGCAGGGTCAAGGTCAGAGTCTGAGCTCCCACTCCACCCTATAGGGGTGATCTTAGATAGCCCAACTGCTCTCTGAGTGGGGATACAATGCTAATCCCACAGGACAGTGTAGGCATGAGGCAGACCACCCTCAGTGTCACCTGGCTTTGGGTACTCCTGGGTCAAAGGGGCAAAACCTTGAGTTTCTCCCTGAACTGGTCCCTGGCACGTGGGCATTGATTCCACTCGCATTTTACAGGGGCCTGAGGGACAGACAGTGAATATCCCAAGTGTGAAGTGTGTATATGTGTATGCACGTGCATGCTTGTACAGAAAGGGGGTATGGGAGGGACTGTGGGAACATTCACATCCATGCTCTATGATCTGCGATTTTTTATTCCCCAACATGGTCTTACATAAAGTTCCCAACACAGCTAAGTTGAAGTATTTCCTTGTGGGCACCTATCAGCCTCCCTTCAGTGTTACCTGGGCCATTTCTGTCCTCTGTGTCAATTCTAGGCTGGCTGTGACAGCAAGGGGCATCCAGCAAGGGAGCTCTGTCAGCACAGCAATGTGGCATCCCCAGGGAAATCTCCGTAAAGACAGCTGTGTGCCAGCCCCAGCCAGCATGCAGGACTCCTCTGCTCCTCTGCACAAGTGAGGGGGCTGTGGCCTCCCTGAGCTTTCTCTAAGCCGTGAGGCCACAGATGACACCGCCCTCTCCCGGGGAGATGGTCGCTGCCAGGACCTTGCTTCTCCATGGCACCAGACTGACCCTGCTTGACTGCACCCCTTGCCTCCCCCAAGCCAGAGCTGAGCCACAGAGGCAAGTGCGCACCCTAGTTGTGACATCTTCGGCCTTCCAAATCATGTCTGCCCACCACTCCTTCACCCATCCCGGAATGCTATGGGTCCCCTCATCTTGAGTGTGTATTATCCTAAGAGCCTGGGCTTTTCTCTGGGTTCCAGAGAGTGTGCAGGAGATAAGCCAGACAGCCTAGCTTCCAGATCATGCTACCAGGCCAGGGTGTGCTTCCACAAGGGAGAGCCCATGGGATGCCTCAGCAAGGCTAGGCACCCAGAGAGGCAATGCCCAGTGGGCAGGGAGCCCAGGATGCTCACCCTTCCCTGAAAGCACTATCCCAGGCATGAGGAGTAGACCCCACTGTACCCTTCTGAGGAGTCTAGGACCGTGCTAGTCTCCCCTGAGCTCCTCTCCCTCTGGCCAGGGCACATTCAGGGCTGGCTGTCCCCAGAGGAGGCGGTGGGGGTGTGCTCCCAGGCTGGGTGGGCGGAAGGAGGAGGGATGTGGCAGCATGGTGCTCTGGAGTTCACATTCCTCTGCAGGTCAGCTGCCTTCTTAGTTGTCTGCTTCCTGTTTGTGGTGCTCTTGTTAAACATCACTGGTCAGATTCCTTTATCTCACCCTCCTCCTTCCATCTCTCCTTGGCCCTCCCACTGGTGCCTCCCTTTAACCTTTTTGAGGAGCCTTCATTGTGAAAGCATCTTCAGTAAGTGAGAGCCACCCTGTACCAGGGGAGGAAAGGCTGTGGCAGGCTGCAGGGTGGTAGGGAAGCTGGGTCCCATGCTCAGAGGCTCCTCAGCATGGGGAGTGGATGGAGTCGGGACTGCGCCCTGCAGAGCAAGCTCAGCTGGGCCAGACAGGAAGAGTCCTTGGGTTCCCTTGTGGCAGCCCCTGCCTAGGGCTGCAAGTCAGATGCCAGCAGGGCCAAGCAAGGGTTGAGGAGCCAAGTGACATGCAGCTCTTTGACTCATTATGTAGGGATGTAGGTCCTGGATCCCTTCTGTCTTGTCCCCTGATTAAAAAATGAACACTGTCTCAATGAAACAGAGCCCACACTGGGGCAGCCAGCAGTCCGGGATGGAGAAAGGGCAAAAAAAACTGCACTTCCAATAGTGCTCTCTACAAAGTTCTTGAACTGTTGGGACTCCACAGTGGCTTTGCTGGAGAAAGGGTGCCGGGCACTGAAAAAGCTCCTGCCCCTGTGGCTGTGTCACCACATCCTGAAAACCCTGACATAGGGCCACAGGTCCCAACCCCTCTCATTCCTGCATGGTAAGGGACAAGAGCCCCCTCTTGGGGACTTCCCACTGGAGAAGAGCCGGATGACAGGTGGAGGGGACTTGTTCTTGATGCCTTCCAGCTCTGAGTTCCTCACTCTGGAAGATAAGAGAAATATGCACACACCTTTCTCTTCTGAAACCCTTCTGCCTGCACCAGCTCCACCAACAGCCAGGTACATGGTGGGCACCCTCCTCTGTAGGGTTCCTCACTGGCTGCTCGGAAAACTCCAAGTGCTGCAAGTGTCCAACAGGACATCCAGAGCCTGGCCTAGCATAGAAAGTAACGGGCCCTGCATCCTCCTGCACACAAGTGACCATGGAGCTGCCAAGGCACGGAGCTTCAAGTACTCACTAGATTGAGGCTAGGGCCACAGTGATGCCCTAGAACCACAGTAATACTCATCCTGCACATGGGTGCCTCCCTCTTGCTGGAATCCCAGCACTTTCCATATAAATAGGAGCTTAGTCTTATCATGATGTCACTGGAGGTTGAAGATCCTGTTGATTTTCACTTAGGGTGACCAGCTTGGGGGATCTTTAATAAGCTTTTAAATTATCACAACTTCATGGACTCTATGTAGATGGGTTACAAAATGAAAGAGAAATGTAGAATCGTATGCCCAGAGAGATAGACCTATAGGCATCTTGGTTCACTCCTTGGCCAGCCCTCAGGCTGAGAAGTCCAGTAAGCCTCTGCATGTGCTGTCACACCTGCATTGTCCCCCAACCCTAAGTACCAGGTATTCCTTTTTTTTTTTTTCTCAGTACCAGGGATCAAGCTCAGGACCTTGCATTTGCCAGGCAGGCACTTATGCCACTGAGCTATATCCCTGGCCCAACTAGGTCTTCTTTTATGGGGCAGGAACTGTGGCTCAATGTGTGTGGTACAGCCTGTCTGGTAACTGTCAGAACTAGAATTCAAACCCAGAGTACTGACTTCTGACTCCTTTGCCAGAGGCTGTCTGCACAGTAGCTGGACAGGCAGGGTTGTCCTCAAGTCCTGGTCACCATTGCAGCTACCATTGGTACCACCACCAGCACTTTATCCACCTCTCTGTGGCCACACGTAGTACTGTCCTGTTCTACAGGGAGGCATGGATACTCCTTGCGTGGAGCAGTCAGTGATGGCCAGTCTCTTAATCTGCCCCTGGTCCCTATGGAGGCTGCTGTGCACACAGAGCCTCTCTCTTGGGGGCTCCCACACTGCTGCTGTCCTTTTCCTGTAGGCCTCCCAGCCATTCCCAGAATTCCAGATCCAGCAGGATCATGCACCATGTGTGGAGAGAGCAGGCAGACTCCAGTCACCTTGTGTCCTGGACAGCTGGCACCCTTTACCCTCCACCAGGATTTTGGTGCTGCTGACAGAGATCCTGCCATATCAGAGTTCCTGCTGGATGCTGGCGTGGAATTGGAAGTGATGTGGAGCCTGTGCTGGCCACCCACAGACAGCACTGCATGCCCCTCACCAGCTGGGGAGAGTAGGGAGCCAGGGTTATGGTTAGGGCTTGGTGGTAATTGCAATCACGTACTGGTCCTCTCTCACCCATCAGGCCTGGCATCACTGGCTCTCTTCCTTTTGCCAGCCTTCCTATACCATGTACCTGCTCTTCCGCGTCTCAGTGTAAGATGCAATGGCAGATTGTTCGTGTGTCTGCAGTGCTATAGGTACCCAGCCCCCAGAGCCCCTGCTCCCTTGCAGCTCAGGCTGGGGCCCACAGCAGTCATTCCTGCACCAGGCTAGAGTCTGGCAGTCCAAATTCACAGGGTCTGGCAGGGCGGGCTTGAACAGAGGCCTGCCTCACTGGCTGGTGGATGCCACGTGGTCTCTTCTGTGTATGCCTGTGTCCTCATCTGTCCCAACAAGGATATCAGTCACCTACAAGATTAGGATCTACCATGATAGCCTCATGTTAACTTCTCTTCTTTCAAGACCACAGCTACAGGGCCAGCCAAATAGCTCAGCGGATTAAAGCACCTGCAAGCAGGTGCAGGGGCCAGGGGTTC
>NDGN011467814.1:0-12472 GCA_002564285.1 Tympanoctomys barrerae
GTGTGAACTCAGCAAAATATTCCAAAATAGTCCAGTAGTCCATAATAGTATTGGGTCTTCCAAATGACTAGCCATGTCAGAAGTTGTTGACCTGAGTCCCCTACAGCTCAACATAACAACATGAGACAGTTCATTTCCTTGGCTTCCTTTTACACTTTTTATTGAGATGGGGTATCACTATGTAATCCAGATTGGCCTTGAATTTGAGATCTTCTTCCTGTTTCAGTCCCTAAACTACTGGGTTATAGGTAGGCACCACCACCCCTGGCCTTTATGTAGAACCAAGGCTTCCTGCACCTTGGCTGCTTTTTTCTAGTCTGTATACTTTAGACCATATTTCTGCCTGCACTGAAAAGGAAGAATTAAAGAATTTGGGGAACAGCATCCTTTGCTTTGTGTAATAAGAAGAGCAATTGCTGGAGGAGAGCACATTTCATCTACAGCCACTTTGGGGGCCATCTGGGGCCATTGAGCCACTTTGTGCCTCTGCATGAGAGTAGGAGCTGTGGTGAGATGCATACTGCATTAATGACTTAGTATCAACAGTGGCTGACCTTAAATCACGGAAGAGAATGAGCAGATTCCTCATCTTAAATATAGTGTTATTCTATTCCTGCAGGCATAGGGCAGAAAGTACTTCTTCCCTCAAAACTCCTGCATTTTAGAAGTGTTTTTCTTTGAACCTTGTCTGGAAAAAGAAGGTAAAATTTCTTAAAGGTCAAAGCAAAAAAAAATGTTTCATTCAGAAAAATATCATAATCATTTTCAAACACATGTGCAGTAAGGTTTGTTGATTACTTACTGAAAAATAGTTATAAATATCATAAATCATAGAGAAAATGAAATTTTACCTTCTTTTTTCTGACAAGGTTAGAAGAAAAGCACTTCTATAGTTTTTAGGAGATGATGTAGTTATTTAACTTTTACTAATTATAAACACATTTTTCATTTATACAAACATGACTAAGTGCCTTGCACGGAACTATTTCTTTGTACATAAAATACAAACAACATCACAATCTGCTAATACAATCCAGGTGACAATGTAATGGTCAGTGTTGTCATTGTCTATGAGCTTGAACAAATACAGAATAGTCTTTTGACATTTAATGGAAAGATTGAACGCATAACAATTTGACATTTAGTCCATTAGTAAAAAAAATTGTAATTGATGGAAAATGACAACCACTGACAGTATACTTTAGCTTATGTCCTTCTTTCAATTATAAGTAGAGAAAGAATGAATCTAAAAAATTAAACCAAAAATGTGAGAGATCATTTTTGTTTTCTCTGGTGCAGTTTGATTATTTAGCCTGAAGGCTGTGTGGGCAAAAATCAATGTAGAGATTAAAGCAGAGAGACAGGTGAAAGATGTGGACAGATTTAATTTATTTCAGCTGTCAAGGGAAAGATGATCGTGACACAAATTTTATAAACTTCTCAGCATCCTGTTGTTAGTTCCCATCAGCTTCTTTTATGTGACACATTATTGGATTCAAAAGAGGGATTTTTAAGACTCTCAAATTTATAAGCGCACACAGTCTTATCCTCTGACTTTTGCCTGCCCACATTCATCTTCAGACATGAATCTGTTAGTCAGAGGTCACCCAAAAGAGTCTGTGGAGTCTCCAACCAGTAACTGTATGCCTGCCAAAAATGCATTTTCTCTCTAAGACTTAATGTGTCTTAGGCTGAGGGAGAAACGCCTGAGTTACCCTGCCTTTGACTTTCTTTGCAGAATGGGAAGCGACACTGACCTCCTTCCTGTCCTTTGAATTCAGGACTGGTACATTATTAAGAAAGTGCTCCAGATTAACTTTTTGATTTTAAAACTTGATTATAAGTGCAAGAAGTTGGAAAAAAAAAAGTCTAGGTTTTTGACAGTGACCAGAATTATTTTTGGTTGTTGCTATCTTCCAAACTTTCACTAGTCATAAAAGAAGTATTTTAGGTGACCCAAAATAAATTGTGAAATCCACTTCATATTAACCAGATAATGTGCAGATTACTAGTGTTTAAACTGAACTTCAGCAGAAGTTCATTGATGAACTGACAGTGAAACCATCTGGTCCCAGAAGTGGTGATGGGCCACAGGCCCTGGTCCACTTTGACTGAACACAAGAATGGTGAGACAGGGAAAGAGGGACTAAGAATGACATCAGCCTCAGTGATATCAGTCTCATCCCAAGCTTGCTGCTCCCATGTTGTCCCACTTTTTCCTGTTTTGTTTTACTTTTTTCTTTTGAGGCAGGGTCTTAAACCTAATTGTCACAGGGTATACTTGCACTCCTCCCACAGGTGTGCACCACTACATTTAATTTTGTATATATATTTTTCTCAACCAGTTTCTTATTTTTCACCATATTTAAATCTTTTCCTATAGAATGGCAGTCAAATCTCACTGTTTTCATGTTTGTCCACATTAGCCCAAAAGGCCTTCTTGTCTTTGAATCATTAAGCACTGTGATTTTCTCAGGCTTTATAACTTGAAAGCTGCCATCCTCGGGTGACCTAATCTATGTATTTGCATGGTATAGACTCAAAACTTACTTGATGTTAGAGGCTATGACACCTCTGTTGAAAGTTGTCTAAGTATCTTTTAAAGATATGCTGAATAAGTGCTTTGGACTGATTTCATGCTTTAAGTTTCTGTTTTTTGTTGTGCAGAGTGTTTTGAGATTGGTTTCCTCAAAATTAACTTTTGAGGTTTAGTGCTTGTTGATCAAAGAAAGTGAGCTTTCAGAAGATCGATTGCAGTGATTGGGAAGAAAGCTTTTGTGAGCTTTTGTCTCTGTATGTAATTTTCAGAAAGGACTGGATCTTTTTTTTAAGCTTTAGTTTTCTTAGTTTGCATTTTTTGCACAAATTCTGCATAATTGCAAGTCTCCAATGTGAAAGAAAAAATTGTAAATTAAGATTGTAGGCAATCACCAGGAAGTAGTGATTCTACAGTCTCTGAAGTTTTCCCTATAGATTTCTTCTGTATTGTATACAGTTGGCAAAGGTGTAAGATGAGGGAATTGTGCACTATTGATTGTAAGTCCTGTCTCTCATTGACTTGATGAGGATCACTGTTTTGAGACTCTGTGGTTCTGAATTGAATTATGAGAATATTAAAGAAGAGATAAATTGGTCTTCAGTTTCTGCTAAAATTTGATTTTCTTCCTCCTAACGGATTTGGATTTTAGAACAGTTTCAGGTTGTAGACAAGATTTGTTGTTATTTATTTTTAGCATTTGTTAATTCTGAACCTGTTTTCCTATTTCTGTAAATTTAGCACAGATTTGAAGATTGTAGATGTGTGAATGGCTTGGGCATATGCACTGGGCTGATGGGCATGTTCACTGCTATGGCCAAGGGACCAAATCCCAGCCTTTATTATCTGTACACATACAGAAAATAAAGCTTCCATGAAAATTATCACACACACACACACACACACACACACACACACACACACACACAGAGTCCCAGAGTACCGGTGACACTGCTGAAAAGTTAAAATAGCCACTACCGAAATAGATCAACCACTATTTTCAAACCAGTTTAGTTTTGCTTTTAAAAATCTGGACGGAAAGTGGCTATCCAGATGTAATGCCACTTCCAACATCACAAGTGAGTTGATTACTCAATCAGGGCCGATTATGCCATTGCATCTTTGTAGTTGCCTCTTCCTAAATCAGTTTTTTAAAAAGACATCACACTTTAAAAGACTGCTGGTCAGTTAATTTGTTTTGAAAACCCTATGTACTGATTTACTTATTCCTAATAGACAAAATCATTTTTACACATCCTGTATTTATGTAGGCAATAGTGTATTGAATTGCATAATAGTGACAAGTTTATATAAAGGAGAAAGAAACTCTGAAAGGTCATACATGAAACTGATTTGATAAGTTGCACTGTTGAGTGTCTATTGCACCTCATGTACAGAAAGCAAGTTCTAACACTGCCATACACAATGCAAGTGAATAGAATTAGAAAGCAGCTGATCCTAGGAATTGTTCTTCTGTCAATGGACCTTCGTCAGATTGCACTTTAAAGTATTTTAAAGTATTTAAAGTTTCCCTCTCTTTTGGAATTTTGACAAGTAGGAATTCAGGCCCAGACAAATGCCCTGATTTTCTTTCCCCTTAAATTCGACACATAACTGCATTTATTCAAGAAACCTACATACTGGCTCCAGCTGCAGAGTAACCAGTTATATTTATTGTGATCCACGGAATTTTCATTTGAGAAGCTTCTGGGAATTGTTATCAGCTTGTTTCCCTTACAGTCTTATTAGAAATTGAACATAGATAAGCATGGGAAGTGTTCTCCTAAGGCAAGTGGAAAATTACACATTCAACATTTTTAGAAATTACTTTTTATATAAGCTTAATGGCATTTCATTCTTCACAGAAATTCTAATTTTAAGTGTTCTGATTTAGATGTAGTCTAACTTCATCTGAAGTATTTCAGACATACTGATTTGACTCTTGGAAAATATTTGCGGGTAACATAATGGGTCTGAAGAAGACTGTGCTATTAAAAATGTCAGAACATGAAGAGAAAGCGTGGGAGAGTCATTCTGAGAGATATCTTTGAACTTCAGTTTGTATCTTCAAGTTATTATTTTTTTATGCTGAAATGATTCAGGGATTCTTCAAAAGTATTTTCTCAATGGAAAAATATATTTCCGTGGTACTACACTTTTGTTAATAGCCATGGTGCTTGTGATGTGTAAGCTGTAAGACTGGCAGAGAAGAGATTCTTCTCTTCACAAGTATAAAGTCGAAATGTTAATGCTTTCAATTGGACTGGTTAAAAAGTGGCTTCAACTATATGAATAGTGTGTGAAATGAAAAAATACCTTATTTTGATGTCAATGGACAGGAACAAAAGAAAGAGGAGCTGCTGGAGAGAGGGCTGTATTGGCAGTGGGTGGCGAGTTATTTGCCTCTTCACAGCAGAAAGCTTAAGGACATTACATGCAAATGATCTCCAGTTCTGGGTTACATATGAGACAGCTTTACAGTAAGCCCATACAGTATAGCTGTTATGCAATTAGTGGGTCTTTTGATTTTCATATTTTATTTGCAACATTAGAACAGGATCTTTGTTCCTAATTTGTGTGCATATGTATATGTGTGTATACACGTGTGATTTAATATATCTGTGAACATTTGTTAGAAGAAACAATTTCTTTAGCTTGCCATATGATACAAGTCAGTGCATGTTACATTCATATGCAACACATTCATATATGTCAAATCTCAAAAACTTATCAAAATAATTTTGCTTTTATCCTGACTGCTATTTTCTCTTTCTGACCCACTAAAGAAAGAAATCGTTTTTGAAAGTTAATTGTGGTGTCAACTTAATGGGATTAAGGAATACTTAGGGGATCAGTGGAGAGCACCTCTGGGTCGGCCTGGTGGGTCACACTGGCTTGCCATCAGATGCTGCATATCGCTTTCGGCTCCCTCCTTTGTGATCCCATTTGCCTGCTCTGCTTCTGGCCACCATGAATTAAGCACTGCTGTCATGCTGTTCTGCCACGGTGTCCCTGCCTTGATCCAGCCCCTGTGTCTCCTTGTAGGCGCTTTAATCCACTGAGCTATTTGGCTGGCCCTTAGCATATTTCTGTAATTTTATGCTGTACAATTAAATATATAAACATTTGTATCACACAGTATGCCTATTTTATGTCTTATCACAACTTACAGAAAGCAAGTTATCTTTCTTTTGGTAGGCCTCCTGAAAATTTTCTGTTGTAAGGATAAGGATAAGAAGAACATAGTGCAAAGTTAGCACCTGGGTAAACAACAATAATATAACAGTATTAACAAATAGAAACAAAAATCTCCTCCTTACCTAGAATACTGCTCCACAAAGGTAGAAGAGGAAGAATACTATTTTATTGTTGAATAAATAAATAATAATAATGAATAAATAACAATGTGATGTACATCACAGGCAATCTACCAGGAGACTGCAAAAACTGAAAGAATTCTTATCCCTTTGTATAGATGATCAGACGCAGTCATACATGTTCTAAAGATAATTAACAATCATCATGTAAAAGGACTTTGTGGTGCCATTTGTCACATAGATTTGCCCGGCGAGTGGGGCGGCCACCTGTGTTAGTGAACTGGATTTATGCAAAGGAACAGCAAACATGTCACGTGTTATGACAAGAGCAGTTTTTCTTCTCAGAGGGAGGAAGTCAAGCTCCTCCTCTCTCATGGAGGCACCACCTTAATTGATGGTGACATTTCCAAGTGGTGACTCCTTGCTCCTTGGGAGCATATGTCTTCATCATAAAGCTGAGGAGAGTCAGTTTTTAAAGATTCATGTACATTTTAAGACATCCAAGAGGGGCAGATTATACATTTTCTACTGTTATTCATGCTCTAAGAAAGGACAAATTGAAAGAAGAACTGGGGTTAGGAGCCCAGAGCTCTCTTAGAAGGTGCCTGGTCGAGTGAAGCAACATTTGCAAAGCCAGGGCTGTGGAGCACCACCTCTGAGGTGTTCTCCCATGAGTGCTACAAGACACAGATGCATAGATGTTGTCTTTTCTCCAAGGTAGAGTGATATTGAGCTGGGTTCCATGATCACTTGGAGTAGTAATCATATTTTGAACATTTGACATTGAGTCCAAACTTGTAGACTGGCTCAGTCTACTTTTGTTTATTTTGATTTCCAGCCTTGTAGCACTCACTTATCTGAACATGCCTTGAGCAACATCAAGAGGGAAAAATTAAATAACAAATATGTTCTGTTGTTGCGCAAGCATAGTAGTAATAGTCCGTGTCAGGTAAGGGACAGCCTTGTAACCTGGTTGTGGCAAGGCTTGCAGTCACAGGGCTCTTTTCTGTATACAGACCAATGAACCAAATGGGCAAGGCCTGTCCTGTACCTGGCATTCTGGCCTATGATGTAGTAAGCCAACACATGTTTATAAAAACTGAAATAAGTGTGCAAGAAACAATATCCGACTAATAAATATTTTGACTTGAAGATGAGACCTGGGTTCAGGCCTGCAATTTTTCTCAATTGATGTTCCAAAGGAAATGTGCTTTTCAGACTTTAGCCCTCATCTCCCAATTTAGATACCCTTGCCACACACCAGTGCTCAGAGCACTGTGCCCCTAGCGCAGCACAACGCCACACTGTGGTCTCAGAAGGTATGATGAATGTGCTCGTCCTGTGTCATGTAGGTAAAGCTCACAACTGCTCTTGGAACACATGGTTCTTAAGCACTTGTAACGTGTTTAAGCCACTTTGAAAACCAAGAAAAGGAAATGATAGCACATTAGTACTTTAGGTAGGAAGCTTGCTTCCCTCATTGGTTTGCTGCAGAATGGTAGGAACACGGTTTGCATGGACCATTCTTATGCTTCTGGGTCAAAGTCTGATAATAATTTTTAAGGAAGGGTAGGTTAAAGGTTGCTATTATGCTGCTTTAGTTCTCTGAGAATCATTTCTTCCCTAGGACACACTTGAAATAAAATAGAGAAAGATTTCTGAAACATAAAGTATAAAACTGATTTGTTCAGAAAGATGACCTTAGAAAAAACCTGGCATGATAGTACCATACCTGTACCCACCTGATTTATATTTCATTTTCTTTCTTTTTGGGGGGGAAGGGTCTACAGGGTGTTCAGGGTCTCACTATTAGATTGGACTCAGTGATTCTCTTCTTTACAGCCTCCCAAGAGCAGGGATTACAGGTGCGCACCACCACACTTAGTCTCAATTACCAGCTCAGTGAGCCCTGGGGGTAGGGTTGGCCCTGCAGGCCCAGGGATCGAACTCCTGGCCCTTGTATCTGCTTGCAGGCACTTTAATCCACTGAGCTATTTGGTTGGCCCCTGGCTTATATTTCAAATGCACAGTCCTGCAAACTTTGGGTTGTTTGCCCTGATCCTCTAAGGCTACAATCACTGTATGCAGGCCACTACCACCAGTGCAAGACCTCAGGGGTGAGTCTCACTGTAGGAGCATGCATCCTTTGTCTTCGACGACTAATTCAACATGATATTTCAGCATAAAAAATAGAAATAAGTTAATCCTACTTCAGAACGTGTACATATTAGGTGTTTGTATAGATATAATGTGTACTATTAATAACTTATGTGGTGCTTAACATATTTAAACTACCCCTATATGTTTTATTTAAATCCCATAGCTATTCTTAGGGTTGATCTTATCATCATTTTGTAGCTGCCAGAAAAGAGAGAGATTAAATGTCCTACAGGAGACCTTCCAGGTAGAAGAATTACAAGGCAGGATAAACTTCATAATCTTGTTCCTCAGTGTCTGTTTTTCATGCAACCAATATCTAATGTGAGGTCAAGGTGGGATTTTTTTATGCATCATACAAACATTCAAATTTGGAAACACTTGATATACAGAAGATATGCAACTTCTCTACCTGAACTTACTTAATGTACATGAAATCAGACCTAACATTTCTGCTTGTTATTTATTTATTTATTTATTTATTTATTTATTTTGGTGGAACCGGGGATTGAACTCAGATCCTTGCATTTGCCAGTTAAGCGCTTATCCTACTGGGCCATCTCCCCGGCCCCCTGCTTGTCTTTTTAATGAAGTTAGGAAATTATTTTAAATGATACCTACTCAGGGCTGCTTACAGAGTCAGGGTGTGTCTTTCCTATCATGCTTTCTGTCCATTTATTTAGGTTTTAAGTTGGTTGGTTTCTTCACTTCACTTCTCTGAACTCTAATAAAGTAAAAACAGCAGCATTTGCAGCTGCTTTGCCTACTTTGCTCTGTAGGAAGGACCCGGCAGCATTTCTATCATGAGACAATTCTAAAGGTTTATAACTCAGCCATAAATACTTGTCACTGGCAGAAATTTAGCCTAGAGGGTCACAGGCTTGGAGTAAATTATTCATTTATAAATTTCATTCTCTTGCTTTAAATTATTTTAACTGTATTTATCTTTTGTAATGGGAGAAAAATAATAACTCCATGGTTCAAGATTTTTCTGTCCTCCTATGAATCAACAAAGCATTGGAATATAAATTTTTTTAAAAGTCAGTAAAAAAGTGGTCACTGAAAAACACACAATAATTCTTCTTTCTATAAGAGAAGAGCTTGAGGGCTGGCATTATTCAATTGAAGATCTAATAGCAGAAGTTAAGGGAAAAAAATGAATGTTATGAACTATTGATTAACTCCCCAAACTATCCATTCCTAGCTGCTCTTTTATTTCTTTCATCCTACAGGGCCCAGGGAGCTGGCTCGTGGCACCGGCTGGCGTTGATGCCACCGCTGCAGGCAGAGGGCAGGGCGGGGAGGCCGCGCTGCCTCAGGAGCGCAGCTGCACGCCGCAGGGCTCTCCTCCGAGCTTTGCACTTGTTTCCATGGAACGCTGCTGGCTTCATGCCTGTTCTTAAGTTGTGGAGGACTTTTCAAAATAATATAAATTCCACTAAATCAAGTCTCAAATTTGTTTACACCCACCCTCTTATCTGCTGTACCAGCTACACAGTGCACATTTTGATGCTGGATAGATGAATGGATCAGATTCTGAGAGATCCTATATAGCTAGTAGAGTTTAAAAAATAGATTTCAAATTTAGACATTTAAAATTTGGACTTATGATTTACACTGTGACACAAATAGTCATACTTTCAAGTGGGGGTTAATTCTAAATTCATATAATTTACAACCTGATAAAAACATCAATTTAATTTTTAGGGATTCTGAGTCTAATTCTAAAAAAGCAGTTCCTGTATCCTGCTCCTTAGACATAAGCACTGAAATTTGGTAAAATAATCTGTTTTATATGTACAGATCTTTATAAAGTTGCACTATTTTCTTCCTGTTATACAAACAACATAGCATTTAGAAAAATTAATTTATTTATTTTTATCTTTTGGTGGAACCAGGGATTGAACTCAGGTCCCTTGCTCTTGCCAGGCAAGCACTTATTCTACTGAGCTATCTCCCTAGCCTAGCATTTAGAAAATTTAGAAAATACGAAGACCTAAAGAAAACAATTGCTTTAAAACTTTAAAAAATACATATAAATGCATATAATTGTCAAAAATCAAACATATTCAAGGTACACAACATGATGGTTTGATTTCTGCAAACATTATGTAATAATAGGAGCAATTAAATTAATTAACACATCCTTCACTACCATGTTAACCATGCTATTGTTCATCCTCTAAATGGAAATTCAATATTTTGAACTTGGACTCTTCAGTTCCTGGTAACTCCTGTTACATTTTTGCTTCTAAGATTTTACCTTTTTTAGAATTTGCCTACCAGTGAATTCATTTAAAGACTTTTTGTATCTTGCTTGCTTCACTTAGAATGATGTCCTCTAGGGTTCATCAATGGTTTTGTAAATCTTAGAATTTCATTGTAAGACCCTCAAGTAACCCTGGGGAAAAATGGTCAATAGATCTAAATAAACTTTTTTCATTTTTATTTATTTATTTATTTTTGTCAGAACTGGGATTGAACTCAGGACCTTGTGCTTGCCAAACCAACGCTTAATCTACTGAGCCATCTCCCCGGCCCCAATAAACTTTTTTTAAAAAGAACGCACAAAAATCTGGCTAATAGGAATATGAAAAGAAGATCACCACCACTAGTTTTGAGGGCAGTGAAAATTAGAGCTACAATGAGATAATACTTCACAACTTTTAGGATAGCAATTAGCAAGATGATAAAAAGCTGTAAATGCTGGCAATGATAAAAGGACACTGAAACCCAGGCACAACATTGGAGAGGATGTAAGCAGGTACAGGCATTATAAAAAACAGGTAGAGGTGTGTCAAAAGCTAAAACAAAACTACTGTACAACCTATTGATACTTCTGCTAGGTAACTGTGTGTTGAAGAGATATCTACATCTATACAGAAAAATTCATGAGGGTCAGCATATGGAAACAACATAAGTGTCCACAATGAGATGACTTGATAGAGAACTATATATATATATAGAGAGAGAGAGATAGAGAGAGAGAGAGAGAATATATATTACTGATATGACTATATGACTATCATTCCATTATATTAAATATATTGTTCTATTATATATTATTCCTGTATTATGATATATAATGGCATAATCTAGATAAAAGTTAGGAAATTCTGTCATTTGAGAAAACTCAGATGAACCTGGAGACTGTTATGTCAATAAAATAAGCCAAGAACAAAAAGAAAACTACTGTATAAGTGCTTGTATGTGTAGAATATAGATTAAATGAAGATGAAAAGTCTATTATTTGTCTTAGTTTTGCTTTGCAATAAACTTATAAATTAATGGTTCTAGACTTTGAGTTTTTACCACAAAAAGACTTTCAACTAAACAGTGGCTTACAAAGGAACAAACAAGCTGAGGAAAACATGGGGAAAGATCTGTTGGCAAGCATGGCATTCAGATGGCCCTGGGGCCAAGGTACACGTTTTAGAGGGTCCATTTCAGGAGTAAGAGGTCTTCTCACAACCCGTCTCCTTCACCTGGGAGGAGGTGGTCAAATGTGCTCATTTCCTTCAGTGCCATCCCTGCAGGTGGCAGGTGCTGGCCTCGCTGCTTCTCTGTGTGAGGTCCCTAGGATGTACCCTGAGGTGGGGGTGGGATGGTGTGTTGTGCATGGAAAGACACAGCAGGAGGAAAAATGATCTCTGGAACAGAGCTCTAGAGGTGAGCATCTTCTAGGAGTAGGGGTTCATCACTCTTCTCAACTCTGGCTCATTAAATTCTTACCCCAGTTCTGTGGTACAGTGATTGCTGCTGTCATTGTCACTTGTCAGAGGAAAGAAACCCAGGCAGAAGATGTAAAGAACTCTGCTGGAAGTCATCAGCTCAATTGTAAAATATCTGGGGGGAGAATTTCATACTCCTGAACCATTGTAAATTTCCAGACAACATTAAGTGGCTGTCCCATGCTTTTTCTTTTTTTAATCATTACATTTATCAAATGTAGTAGAAAAAATTTTTGAACAATATTCTACTGATAAACATTAAAGTTACCTAGTGTTGTAGGTTCAGCGTGCTTTATATATCAGACACAAAATATAACATTTGCTAATATATTGCTTCAGTAGTTTTTAAACAAAAGATTCTGTTCATTTGATGGGAGTTTATTAGAATAAAGTGATATTTGTACTGAATTCTTTAAAAAGGAAATTTAAAAAAGTGAAAAAAGGAACTGATGCAGAATTTACTAAACAAAATAATAGGAATTCAACAATAGTTGTTATATTGCATAATGTTTTCAAATTAGTTGTTTAGATTACCAGGAATAAACATGCAAAATTGGGAAAAAGTTATAACAAATTAAAAAAGAGAAGAAAAAGAAGTTAAATATTAACTGTTCCTTTCAATAGGCCAGCAGAAATCAGCAGTACAGTTATCCAAACTGAACTGTGTCTATATACATAAATACATTTTCTTCTCTCTCTTTCTTTCTTTCTTTCTTTCTTTCTTTCTTTCT
>NDGN011467815.1:0-14648 GCA_002564285.1 Tympanoctomys barrerae
TGTGATTCGCCTGTTTACAGCCTCCCAAGAGATGGGATTACCAGTGCGCACCACCACGCCCAATCTCAATTGCCATCTCAGCACATCCCGGGGATCGAACCCCTGGTCCCTATGCCTGCTTGCAGGCCCTTTAATCCGCTGAGCTATTTGGCCAGCCCTCTTCCAAGATATCTGTGAGAATATGGTCCTTCTCTGTTCTTTTATACAAATATGTTAATGAAACAACTTTGAAGTCTTTTTGAATATAGTTTATAAACAACCAGCACTTAATGGGTACTTCCCGCTGCTAAGATGGTGTTAACTGTTCTTAAGCCATTTGCTTTTGGATGTAAACTATAGAGAACCACATTGCCTTTTAGAATCCTGCATGACTACAGTGTTATGAGGTAGCTTCATCATATTCCATTCTCTTTAAGTTTCATTTTGAATAAAACAATAATAAACCCATTGTTAACATAAAGGTACAGAGTAGAGCTAATTCTGTAAGGCAAGTTGAAACTACTGCAGCACCTAGCGCTGGTCGAGCTGAGTGTGCCGGCTGCCCGGAAAGGCAGCAGGAAAGGCCATCTGTGTGGGCCGCGTGGCCTTGGGTACTTCCGGGCACAGCTGCTGGTTAGGTCAGAAAATGAAGAGATGCTCCAGTGCTGGGGCTCATGGTTTGACTAGGATTTATGGAGAACAGTGCTGTCAGTAATAACCCCAAAACTGCTGAACATTGAAATTTACTCAGATTGAAATTTAAATTCAGTTCTTTAAAAGAAGGCCAACATCTCGAGCGGCATTTGTGTATGTACGAGCACTTGGGGGGGGGGGGCGGAGAGAATCCCAGCGCTGGAGAGCGATCTGGAGCCATCCCCTGAAATACAGACTGCGCCGGTCCTAGGAGTCGATCTCCACGGCGGCCGTGGCACCCATGAGGACCCTGCACAGGATGCCTTCACGACGCCGTTCATGCTGGTGAAATGAAGTTAGGCGGGGATCATGGAACAAGGGCGGGACCCAGGCATCCGCAGAGTGAAGGCCATAGAGCTGCGCCTGCCTGACCAAAGGGTTTCTGCGAGGATGGGAGAAAGTGCGCGTGTGGGGCGATTTTATGTTAGATAAAACCTAATGCCTATACATATGTATCAGCAAATTGTTATCAGGGCACAGAGAAGCAGTGGAAAAATACTAGATTGTGCATCTGGGTGTGAGAGAAGGCGCAGTGATTCTGATGTCCTGGGGGGCACAGACCTGCACGCACGCGCACGTGCAGAAAAGGTACAGGGAAGTGTCGACGGGTGACAGGTCGAGAAGCCCGGGGCCCACGGGTCAGGCTTGACTCATTTTCACTCGTTGATTGCGGACATTCTTGCACTTTCTTAGGCTGTCTCAGTGCCCGTTTCTACTGTGTGACCTTCAGGCCAAGAGGAAGTGACAAGATAGCGCAATGGACAAATCTCGAGCCTGCGACCCAATGAAGGTGGTGAATGGAGGAGGCCAACAGAGCATGGGGGTGGGGGTCGGAGGTCAGGGCAAACGAGAGCGACTAGCGGACTAGCAGAAAAGGGGCTGGTGCTGTGGCTGAGCCAGCCAGCGGCTGGGGTCGCAGAGTGCGTGATTGCTTGAAGTGGCAGGGCAGGACAAAACACTGAGCTCAGCAGTGTCAGGGGACAGGGAAGCCGACAGGGAAGGGGGTGTGTCCTGTGAACACCTCTTGGCTCGGCCCTTGATGAAGCACACTGGTGCATCTCCTGGCTTGAGCTACCCTGGGGTAGAACAGAAAGTCTGTCATCTACGGCTGGTTGACGTCAGAATATAAGGTTGTTCACCCAGAAGTCTCTGTGCTGTAGTACAAGGTGCTGTGGCCCCAGGGATGAGCTGACGCAGAGATGGTGCCGCTGAATAGTAAGGCATCACGGTCCAGGCATCTCAGGAGCAGGGCCACCAGGGCAGTGGCAGGAGCTGGCATTGTGGGTGCCTGGCAGAACTTGCTGCGGGCATTGGCCTCTGACTCTCCTAGTGTCTCGGAAGGTGAGTGGCGTTTGGGCTTCTCCGCTGTGGGTCTGCCCCGAGTGTGGCCAGGCCTTGAGTTAGCTCCCACTTCTCCTCATGGCTCGAAAGCAGGGGGCCCCTTTGGGCATTCGCCGGAAGTGTAGCCCACAAGTGGGGCTTGTGTGCACCGGCTGGGGGGGTTTGAACTGGCCCAAGCCAGTGGACTGACCATGTGTTTGCCACTTGCTTCAGACCCTGCCCAGCCTGGGTTAAACCCTGGTCCTCCTGTTGAGGTTCCCGGTTTTCAGAAAGCCCCATCTGTGTTCCACACACAGTAACTGTACCAGCAGCAGCTTTCGCTTGGACTTGCCTTTCTCTATCTGAGCTTGACTTTCAGGTTAACTTCTCTCAACATATCCTTCCTCTCTTGGGGAAATTCTTTGTGGTCTTTGCTCTTCTGAAATTCATAGCTCCATCCTCAGAGCTACTGTGGGCTGAATTTTTTCCTCATTTTCTGTTACTCTTGTGAAGCTTGGAAAGTGGGTGATAAATATGACAGACAGAAAGAGATGCTGGACAAGGCCAGGTGCAGCCAGGCACGGAGCAGGGCAGGAGGGGAGGGAAAGCGAGTGAGTGCCAAGGCCGGTACAGGCCGAGTCAAGGGAGTTCACTGCTGTGTTTTTTCACTTGAAAAATACTGGTTTTAATTTTATTTTAATATCTGAAAGAGAAATTGGTGTTTGGGTAAGTAAAATACTAAAAAAGTTAAAGTAATTTACCTAAACCTGTGTAACAAATATTTTTGTCATTGGGTTTACTATGTTCTGTTTAATCAGCTCTCCTCAGTAGAATCTGTTACTGCTGATGTTATGAAAAGAATACATTTTTAATATTTGCTTGCATAATTATCTTCAGCTTCTATTTTGACAGGATTTTTTAGAGTTATGTAAATGACTGCAATTACGCCAGATGACTCCAGACAGACT
This sequence comes from Tympanoctomys barrerae, assembly GCA_002564285.1. NCBI lineage: Eukaryota > Metazoa > Chordata > Mammalia > Rodentia > Octodontidae > Tympanoctomys > Tympanoctomys barrerae. The sequence goes on from NDGN011467815.1 coordinate 2,961, forward strand.
CATATTTGTACAATTAAAAGAATATCACTTTTTACATTTTTTTTAAAAATGAACATTAACAAAATGAAAATAAAATTAAAATGTAAACTCAGTTTTTTGGAACTTGAGCTTGCAAAGCTGGAAATTCGGGCATAGCAGGAAGCATCTTCGAAGGCCTCAGCTTCGGTCAGCCCCTGTGCGTGGCTCCCCCTGCCCTGGGTGAAGCCTATTTCTTTCTCTGGGCAACAAGTCCAGTGTCTTCCTGCTCACCATGGGGCGGGGAAGAGTGGGGAAGGCAGCCCACTGGGCTTTTGTGGAGGCATAGGCCAGTGCAGTGGCCAAGGGTGACTTCATGCTGCTGTCCGTAAGTGCTCTGGACAGTCCCTGTACCCCTGGCATTCATGACAGGAGTGCCTGCCTCTAATAGATTCCAGCTTGTGCTAGCGCCTGCTCAGCTCCCGTCTTGAGACACCTCCGCCTTCTCTGCTGGTGCCCTCAGTGTCTCTCAGTGGTGTGCAGGGGTCCCTGTCCCAGGGGTGCACTGCAGTGTGAGAAGGCAGCAGGCAGCAGCCCCACCGTTGAGAGCTGCCAGTCTGGTAAGGAGGTGTATTGGTACACAACGACTGTAGTCTATTGGTGGCTGCGTGTGTTACCTGCGGTTTACAGCCACTCGCCCCCCAACATCCCAGCTCCTTTTTCATCTTTTCCCACTCCTGTCCGGATCCTCCTTCCATTGCTCGACCCATTTCCCTTTGAGAACAAATGATCTCTCTACTTATTATCTGCCTTTTGTTTTTCTCTTTATTTTCACTTGGGGTTTCTCATGTAAGAGAAACAGTAGGACTTATGTGTGTGTGTCTGACTGATTTCCCTTAATACCCGGATCTCAGAAAGCATCCATTTTCCCACAGGTGACTCCATTTTCTCCTTCGTGGCAGAGTAGTTCTCCACTGGATAGGAACACCACATTTTCTTTACCTATTCATCTGTTCGAGGACATATAAGCCACTTCCAAGATTCAGCTCCTATAAACTGTGGGGCTGTAGCCCTGGGTGTGCATGGTCCCTATAATATGATGTCACCTCTTTTGGGAAAAGAACACTGGATGCTAATAAGGTCTATACAGCACGTGATCTTCATCTCTTATAAGACTAAGCAAATTAACACTTAACGAAGACATTGGTTTGGTAAAGATTTCTGTGGCTTTCATGAAGGCGCACTTTGACATGCCTGTGTTTGAGACTTGACTGCCCCTTTCTTTCTGCTCCGGGAGAGTCAGGAATGGCTTCCCTTAGGGAAGTTTGAGCCAGGAAAGCCTGACGGAGGCCACGACAGAGTGGCTGTGAGCAGGCTTCCTAGTAACCAGCTGGCTTTGCATGTTCACTAGTGATTCTGTCCAAGGCCTCAGCCCTGGTCTGGAGATGGGCAGCAGGTTCACGGAAGGTGAACCTTTGTGAGTCACCAGTCCCGACTGACTGAGGCCTGGAGTGGGCTAGAAGCAATGGACAGGACGAGGCCACAGCCAGGGACACCTGGCTCCAACTTCAGTTAACTAGATGACTGCAGGGCTTTCACTCCTGGGTGGGGACCTTCCCAGAGATAATGTAGTTCTCCTAAGTTAACCTGATGTCTTATCTGGACAAGTGCTGGAGAGATTCCCGCCTTTCTTCAGTAGTCCCCGCCTTGGCTCGGATAACTAGATAAATAGGGGCAGCCCAGAGATGAACTTTCACATAACCCACGGAGGCTGTCCAAGTTGGATTTTGATCCCCCTGGAGCGCTGTAATCATACCATTAGTCTCTTTTATTTAGCCCTTTCCGTCTGCTCATTTCAGAGAGTGTGGCCCCGCTCAGGCCTCAGTAAGTAAAGGATAATATTAACCCTGGAAGAGAGAGTGTCTGAGGGACCACCTGCTTGGGTCCTCCCCCTTCGCCCCATCCCTCTCTTGGACAGGAGCTTGCTTTCTCCCAAGAAACATATTCTGCTCATAACCTGTTTGTTCCTAAAATTCATTCTTGGGCTTTGGAGAACATGAATTTGTCCCGGGTAATGTTCAGGTCAGGAGTTTCATTTTTTCCCTGTATCATGTGGAGGTCATCCACTCGAGATCAGTTTTTCTCCCTATGTCAGTATGATGAACTGAAAATGACTTGTTCAAAACTACCCAGCCATCTATTCTAGAATCTACCATATCTTTCTGGGGTCTTCTGTATGTATCTCTAGCTTTGACAAGATTGTGTCTAAAATTTCATGTTTGACTTTCCAGTCTTCCTGGTTTATAATTGTTTAACATAAGACATGTATGTTTAATTTTTCAAGTATTTATTCTGTATCATTTGAAATAATTTTTTTGCATTTTCTCTTAATGTGGAAAGTTGCATAGAATTATTTTTAAATGTTAAATAGTTATTGAATTCCTTGGAATAAATCTTACATGGTCATAATGCATTTTTTTTCAAAATGTATCCACACTTAGTTCTCTAATAGTGTATTTGTGATATTGGTTGTATGTTAATGTGAAAGATTAGTCTATATTTTCTTTTAATATATGTCCTTAATTATATATCAAGATTACTCTGAAGTCATTGAATAAATGGCAGAGTGTTCATTTTACTTATTTTTAAAAGTATGCATAAAATTAAAACAACAGTTTTCTAAAAATGTGGTGGGATTTGCCTGTGAAGTTGTCAGGTATCGTCTGTCCTTGAGGAATCTACACTGCTGCTTTAATTCAAAAATATTGGACTACTGGACTATATTGGATTATTTTGCTGAATTCATGCACCTATTTAAATGGCAGTGGAATACCCATCTCTGACAAAACTAAACAAAATTAGGGATACAAAGGAAGGAGCATTTTGTGTCTCTATATACAAAATAGGATAGATATAGAGCTTCTTTGTCTTAATTCAAGGAGAAGAAAGATTGTACTAACAGTGTTTGGACAGGAAATCATGTCTGCATCTTGTACTATGAATAACTACTAGGAAGACAACAATATTCAATGTATTAAGTATTGTATCTGTCCTACTAACCTGTTTTGAAACTTTCTCATTGTCATTTGTTCCTCAATAAAATTAATAAAAAAGAAAGGAAAAAAGTATTACCAGAACTACCCAGACTTTCTGTTAACTCTGTGCGAGGGTAAAATACATGTTTAGAACGTGTTCGTTTTGTTAAAATTTCCAAGAGCAGGAAGCGCCCTTCTTATCTCTCGTCTTCTTGCATTCCGAAGGCTGCGTGCCTGCGCCCGCCTTCTCTCTGCTTCCGCCGCCCTTCCCTGCCGCCTGGACTCCTTGGAGGCCAGCGCTTGCTGTGGCTTCTGGAGGTTTTGCTTTCAGCCAGAAACGCCAGGGCCGGTTCCCGCTCCTGTTCTCAGCCTCAAAGCCTCCCTTTCTCCTCTGATCTGAAGCCTGGTAGGTCCAGGAGCAGGGCTGAGCGCTGGGCGGGCTGCGTACCAGCTTCCGGTCCCCAGAAGACAGCCCCCCGCGGATTGCTTCCAGGTACATTGCTTCCCCTGGTTCTTTCTTGACTTGGGAAAGTGGCCAGTCAGGAACTCCTGCTCATTTTTAAAAAATGTGGTGGAAACTGAAGCCCACTTTTCCCTCTTAATTTAATATATAACTGTGAAAGTGAAATGTCTTGAGAGTAACTCCTAGGTTTACTAGGTTAAAACCGAAAAAGAGGGCCGGGGATGGAGCTCAGCGGCTTGGTGCTGGCCAGGCGGGGTCACTATAAATATCAAACGCATTGCGACTTAAAAAAATACATAATTATATGTAATTACTAAAGCTTGAAGCTTATTTTAAAATTCCACATAAGTAAAATTAAGCCATTTGAAGTCTTTTCGGGATGACTGGTGGAGTCCTAAGCCCTGAATGTCATTGCCGCAGCTGCTCAGGAGCAGGGTGACCAGGCTGTCACCCATCTGTGCACCTTCGCCACCCGAGAGCTCAGGATGCTGAAGGGGCCCAGGGGTGAAGGCGCCGGGAAAACAGGCGTGAGCCTCCTCATCACAACCAGACACAGCCAGGGGCTCTGGGTCTGCAGAAGGTGCTCGGCCTAGGGGAGTCGTGGGCCTCCGGGCCTGCTTGGGAGAAGTGGAGCCCGCCGCGGTGAGGGCGTGAGTCAGCCTGTGGGTCACCTCACAAGAGCGCAGGAGAAGGTGGAAGCTGGAGCCACCCGGGGAACAGGCACGTTAGTTTCCTGGTGGGCTGCTTCCATAGGCTCTAACTGTAGTGTGTCAGGTTTGACCAGGATGAAGAAGGCAGAAAGGATCCTTCAGAGCAGCTGAAATTTGAATTTGTTGTTCCTAGAGGACTGCAATCGAGATTACTTTGCTGATAGGAGCGCTGATGGAGAGGGCTGGCTCGCTGTTGGATGCTGAAAGGCCACGCGGCTGGAGAGGGTGGGGACGCTGGGCGTCGGCCTGGCCCACTGCTCGCCGGCTGCAGGGCAGGGCAGTCGGTGCTCACTCAGCGTCCGCCCTGCGCTGAGTGCCCCTGTGCTGCTTCTGTTGCTCGGAAGTGTCATTTTCTTTCTCTGTCTTATTCTCCATTAACTGAGCCCAGATTTAAATAGAAGTTAATTGCTTTTGCGAACCCGACTGCAGCCTCTCCAGAGTTCTGTTCCGGGAAGTTTTTCTCCTACCACGTCTCGTGCCAGCTGCTGGCTTTTCCCCCATTCCTGCTGCTTCTGTAGAAGCGTCCTTGCAGTGTAAACAGAGCCTCTGTGTTCCAGACACTGGCAGATGCCATGAGCAATTCTTATTGTTTTTATCTTATTGGATTTATGTTGGGCAGAAACTTCATAATTTAAGGGCAACGTAATAGCAAGTTCACAAGGAAACAAATCATCACTCCAGGGAAAGAAAGGGCGTCTCACAGCCTAGCCTGCAGCTCAGGTGACCCTATGGTTTGGAGAAAGTGTGCGTTTTTTTCTCTCCCTGCCAACATAGCCCAGTTCCAGCAACAGAGGGGCATGTGCAGGTGTAGTTGGGTCTCCCCAGGGGCAAGGATGGGAGCTTTCTTTCTCTGCCCTGCTCCTGCAAAAGCCAAGCTGGGAGGTGGACAGACCTCCTGGGGCCAAGGTCGTGAACATGGGGTCATGAGCCTGGACCTTCACCCTGGACACATTAGCTGCAGACAGCACAGACACCCCAGGAGGGCCTGCCTGGAGCCCCGCCTGGGGCTGGAGGGATCCGTGTGAGAACATCTGTCAGTTGCTGTTCAAAGACTGCCCCTCACTGCCCTTGGTGAGGAGGAATGATTCATCGAAGGGACAAACACTGCCTCTGTGTGCAGTTTTATTTCACCTTAGGACATGTCCTGCCCTCACACCCCAGGAAGTAGTCCCAGCATCGCACAGCATGTAGGGAAAATGCATGACAGCAGAGCAGCTGCTGTTCGGATTCACCTCCAGGCACCAGAAGAGTCTGGCCTGGGCCTGTGGGATTTCCAAGCCCTGATGCACTGGCCATGCGGGGCCAGCTTTCCCAGCTTTTGTCTCGCCGAGGTGGAGCATATTCCACCTGCCTAGCCTCCAGGACAGAGCAGAGAAGGGGCAACTGAGACTGGGATCCCTCGCCTTCAGCTGTCTGGAGAAGACCCTGCGAGCCTGTGCCATCTGTGTCCAGGGAGTGGACATCTCTGCTCACTTCTCATCAGAAGAGACTGTCCAGCAGGCAAGAGGCTTTTGCAGAGGCGCGACTGCAGGTCCAGGTTACCCTCCAGGGCTCGTCTGCCCTGTTGGTGCCCTGGGTCCGGGGAGGTCCTCACTTGGCCGTGCCTCGTGCTGCATGTGCAGCTGGCATTCATACCAGCATCGCTGTGGCTAAGCTTGCCCAGGAGATAAACACACACACACACAAAGCATAGCAAACTTTGAGCCTATTTTCTCTAGCTATGATACCAGTACTTAAACAAACTCAAATTTTAATTGGAGAAACAGGAATGATCTCGTGTAATTTTGCATGAAGAGTGGCATGTGTGGGTTGTTCGATTTTCTCTTTAAGTGAGTGCAGGCTTCTGCCACCTGATTTTGCACCCACTGTAGGTAGCAGCGATAAAAGGTTAATCAACACCTACAGAGTCCTGCTATGGCAGGACTTCCCCGGGGGAGGCAGCAGTCCTTCTAGAGAATTAAACAAGATTGATTCTTTTACCTGGGAGCACTTGGATTTTCATATAGTTATACTCTGATGGGATTGTTTTGTTATTTAAGGGTAAGCATGTAGTGTGTTGGTGCCGTATGTACCTTCTACACTCTAGCCAAGTGTCTAAACACTCTTAAGTTTTAACAAATGCTAAACACTTAGGATTTTTAACTATGCCATTACAATAATTAGCTATTCAAAAGGGTTTGTAAAGAGAAGAATTTACATAGCCTTCATAGAATGGTTTGCCACATAGTAGAAATTAAGCTGCTGCTGATAATAAAATGATAAACTTGCACTTGAACTCTTGAAAGTATCACTGGCACTAAGGAGACTGCTGCGTTTGATTCACACTTAACGGAAGTAAAACGACTGAAAGACTCCTGACAATAATTACAGAAGTGATTAATAGTGGATGCTGGATCATAGTAGGTTGAATCATCTGTGGGAAAATGAATGAAGCTTGAGGCCATAACACTAAATGAAATTAATCAGACACAGGAGAAGCATCACTCAGTGTCTCCAGGACAGGAGACCCCAAGCAAAAGTGAGTCACAAAGCTGGGCAGAAGAGGGACAGATGGCAGGAAACAGGATATTGGCCTATGTAGGAGGAGGAACGGAAGGGGAGTTGAAGAGGTCCACAAGGGCGTGGTGGCTGCAGGTGCCCATCCAGGGTGGATGGGGCCAAGTATGCAAAGCGCTAGCTTCTAAATCTTAAGTTTTGGTGTGTGTATTTTCTTCTCTTTATGGTGTGTTTGACATTTTTCATGAAGATTGCACAAGACCAAGAAAGACGGTGAAGGGAAAGGCTGGGGCAGCATGTAACAGGGTGATGCGGAGCCGGGGATTTGGAAGAAGTCAGCTGGGGTCCACTTGGCTGCGGCACATCACAGTCACAGCCATGGCCACGGCCACGGCCACGGCCACGGTCGATGCGGGGTCTCCTGCGGCACCGCACGACCTCATTTTTTCTGCATCCCACGCTTCCCCTCTGCTGCCCTCCCGCCCCCAGACCTTTGAGAAAGCTCTTCTCATCAACCCTCTTACCTTTTATTTTGCTCTTTTCTCCCCCCTGTATTTAGGATGGTCTACAGGGTGTACAGGGTCTCACTACGTAGATTGGACTCGTAGTGGTTTTCCTGTGTTCAGTCTCCCAAGTGCTGGGATTACAGGCACATGTCCCCACGCCCAGTCTCCAGTCTCAGCCGCCCTCTCAGAGTGCCTTGGGGGCGGGGCTGGCACGGCACACTCAGGATGGATCCCAGGCCGCTGCTCTCTGCCTAAGCAGGCGCTTTATTCTGCTGAGCTATCAGGTCGGCCCTTAGTTTGCTCTTTAATAAACTTGGATTTTGTCATATAGAAGTCACATGATGTCGAAGCGGTGCCCTTGACTTCCCTCATTTAACATTATGTTCTCAGCTTTTTTTGCAGACGACGCCAGTTTATCCTTCTGTGTGGCAAGTGATGCTCCACTGAGTGTACGCACCACGTTTTCTTTAACATTCGTCTGTAAGGACAAGGGCTCCTTCTAAAGGTTAGCGATCCTGCGCTGTGCCTTCGTAAACACCGGCATGTGTGCACCTGGCTTCTGTGGGTCACTGTGGACACGCACGTAGTTGACGTGGCTCTAGTTTTCTCGTGTTCAAGTGAGCGTACCGCTCTGCAGTGTGCTGCACCGACGTCGCGCCCGCATGGCCCGGAAGGCTGGGGACAGGCAGTGCTGGCTGGCATGCACTCGGTGAGCAGCGCGCTCCTGCTGCGCGGGCGTGGACGAGCGACCGCGGTGGAAAGCTGGTCAGCTGGTCAGTGTCTCCTCCGAATGGGTGCGTCACCTTGGCCAGGAGGTCACCCCGCGGCTCACCCTTCAGACAGAAGCCAGATAGGTACCGGGGCAGCCCAACCTGTGCCCAGCCGGGCCCCGTGGCTCCGTTCACGGTCGCACATAGCTTGCAGGACCAGGTGCCCGCGGCCGAGAAGACTTTGTCTCGTGAATGTAGTGCCAAAGACGAACTCCGGTGCCTTCGGCAGCCCCGGCGCTCTGCAGTGCTACACTGGAGCCTCCGGTTCTGCTGTGTGAATTCCAGGAACAGGCGGACCAGTCCTGACGGGTGAGGCGAGTGGAAAGTGTCTAGCATCTGCAAGTACTTTACATCCTGATTTTTACCCAGACTCGTATATCTGCAGAAGTCATGCTTTCTCTGTAAGATGAACACTTTTTAACGTGAAATTGATTACTAAATTATAAAGCTATGCAAATTTCACACATGATCAATTTCTAAGTTAAACTGCAAACTGTTTGATGAAAGCAATAATCTATTCTTAAATTATGACCCATGTTATTTTATGCACTAAATTTGACCCACCTTGTATATAAATGCAATCCAGTATTGACTAAACTTTCTAATAATTTTATTATTGAATTATCATTTTTACTTTTTCATCAATAGCAGAAAATTTGAGTATGTATATTGATTGTGAGTATCTAATATTCACACACAAGTAAGTGCCTACTATGCACTAGACAGCATAGTAGGTGCTATTAAACTCGCATGAGATGTTCTTGTGGGGCCAGGCAAGGCGCTGCACACCTGTAATCCCAGCAGTAGGGACGCTGAGGCAGGAAGATCGCCAAGTGCCAGGACAGCCTGGCTTCTAGGTGAGTTCAAGGTGAGACTAGAATATATAGCCAGGCCTTGTTTGAAAATGCTGAGCCAGAGTGAACAACAGAAATCCCACATTTCTTCTCTTTGTGTCTTCACATTTTAGTAAAAAACTCAACTGTGGTCCAATCACCTGAGTTTCCCCAGATACCATTTATCAAAATGAGAGAAGCCAGATGATTATTAGACATCAAAAGCATTAAGTGCAATTTTCAGGGATGGAAAATCTAAACTAAACATGATCTCCACTTTGCTTCTGCTAAGCTTCTGAAACTTAAGGCATATTTCAGGCTGAGTAGTTTAAAAAACATACAAATTTTTGAGTTTCAGATCATTTGAAAATATAATAAATATTAAAAGTATTTCTGAGCCTGTACAATATAATAACTATTTCTTAGAAATTTATACATTGCAGAAACAATTTTGTAATTATTTAGAATTTTCTGCTCTGGACCGTGCATTTTCCGTGCATCCTGCCACGCCTGCAGTCATCGTTACTCACTGAGGACCATGTTTGCTCATGTGCTTCATGTTCTGGAACACTCCTAGCTGGCTCCCCAAGATCTGCAGCAGGGCTTTTATTTTTATTTTATTTATTTATTTTTCAAAGAAAATACAGGGCTGGAGAGATAGCTCAGTAGAATAAGCACCTGCCTGGCAAGCACGGGGTACTCAGTTCAATCCCCGGTACTGATAAATAAATAAAATGCATAATAATGTGAAAAAATTACAAATGATACATAATTTCACTAAACAAACTAATATGAATTTGACAGTGTTGGTTGTATTGCATAATGTTGTCTTCAAATTAGTTGTTCAGATTACCAGATGTACACGTGCATAATTGCAAAAAGAAAGAAAAATGTTATAAGAAATTAAGAGAGAAAAGGGGACAAAAATAAAAAAAGACAAAAAATAAAACAAGCATTGACTGCTCCTTCCCATATGCCAGCAGAGAGCCACTGCACAGTTGTCCAAACAGTCCTGTGGTGCAGGGCTTTTAGAAGGGAGGTCTCAGGGCTTGGCCGGCAAATGGGACTCACCGGTGGCAGGAGACGGAGGACCCAGCTCGGGACGCTAGCAGGCTCCAGGCCCCTGCTGAGGGTCTGTGCGGAGCAACAGGTGACCCTTGGTGACACTGTACCCTCGGCGGCTCAGTGGACCCCAGAGACCTCTGCCCCGGGCACTCAGGGGCGGGGAGCCCCGGCACACAGGAGCGCTCTGAGCCTCCAGGTTTCCTCTTCTCACCGCCCAGAGTTCACAGCACAGAAGACGTGAGAGGACATGGTGAACGGGTGCTGCGTGCACTCATCGGCTCCGCGGAGCCTGGCCCACCTGGAGCTGCCCCGCGGAGCCCTTGTGCTGGGGCAGGCATCTGGGAGAGCGCAGCGCTCATCCGGGGATTTTTCGCCTGTTTTCCTACAGCCCTTACCATGCACTGGTCTCACCCTGGCGGGGAATCCGGGACGCCCTGAAAGGAAAACAGGGCAGGAGGTACCAGGAAGCCTGGAGCCACAAACCTGCCAAGAAACTGCTTCCAAATTAGCATCTGTCGGCTGATCAGCAGCAAGCAGAAACGCTGAAATGACGCCCGGGACTTTGAGGCAGTTTTTTTTTTTTTTTAATTTCAACGGGCACTGATCGGATCATTCCCCTTGAAGGCCCAGGGAGGGGGATTCACGGGACTCCAAAGGGAGGCACAGAGGTGGAGTACTTGCTGTCCCTGATTGGGACTCACAGTCTGCATTACAGTGACAGCCAGAACGATGCCTGGAACTGTTGCCTGGGCAACCGAAGGTGCTGGCCGGAGCACTTCCTGCTACATTCCCCCTTCTTTAGATTTCCGGGCGAATCTTTGCTGGGTATCTTACGTGTGATCTTCTGAGACAAGGCTCAACCAGAAGCTGTGACCCGAGAGCGTCGGCGATCCCAGCGTGGGCCCTCGCCAGGTGCCCAAGATTCTCCTATTATGGAGGTTTTGCCTAAGTAGCTTTTAGGAAGAGACATGATTTAGGCCCATCTTTTCTGTACTATTACTCTGGCTGGGCAGTGAGGGAGTTCCTCTGGCCCAGGAGAGTGTCCGGTGTGCTTGGACGCTCATTAAGTCTTGGTCAAGTATGTGATGGAGTGTTCTATTCCCTTGGAGCAGCCATCCCTGGAGTTTAGTGCCGAAACTACAGCTATCAGAGAGGCAGGCCAACCAGGACTCGGGTAAGCGGCCTGATCAAGCCAGGCAGGCGCTTATGCTGCTGAGCTGCATCTGCAGTTCCCTGACCAAGCTGTGCAGCAATCCTGCGAACAGCGTCCTCGGGCTTCAGCCGCGCCTGGGCTGGTCAGCATCTGGAGTGGCCAGAGCAGGGCTGTGCGTACGTTGTCTCTTCGGAGTGAGCCGCCTGGCCCAGGTAAATGATCTAGCCGACCTAAGGCTGGATTTCTGAAACTTGCAGAGCCACCTGGGTTGTATGCGTGTGCAGGAGTGTCGATGAGTACTGCTGGCTGCAGGACCCTATAGACTCGGCTTGTCTCTTCAGGAAGGTAGAGAATGTCTTGGGCCAGCCTGAGCAGGTGCAGATGAGCACTCCCAGGTATAGCTGCTGTGAGTTTGTATTTCTGGCTAATCGATCTATATGGCTTTAAGTAGGGAGAGTCCACTATATTGCAAGAGGCCGGGGCCAGGGCCACAGACGCTGAAGCCTGAGCTGGCTGCAGGCAGGGGGTGCCAGCTCTGCGGCTCGAGCTTGTGGAGCACACAGCGGGGCGGACTGGCTCGGATCCTCTGGGAACGTGGGTAAGTTTTCCGGCTGGGGTCGGTGCTTCAGTCAGGCGGACCCCGGAGGGGCTGAGGCTTCTGGACCAAATTATTCTAAGTGCAGGCTTGGAGCCGCTAGCGGA
>NDGN011467818.1:0-10155 GCA_002564285.1 Tympanoctomys barrerae
AAGAAGAGGAGGAAGAGGAGGAGGAGGAGGAGGAGGAGGAGGAGGAGGAAAAATAATCCAAAGAGGAGGAGGAGGATAAATTAAAAAGAAAGAAAAATAAAATGAATAATATAAAGAATTAATGGATGAAAGGGACACAGGAAAGAAAAAGGAAGACATCGGTGGAGGAAGAAAGGAAAGAATTCAAGAATAAGTGGCAAGAGGACAAACAAGGGAATTCAAATGTGTGTAAATGGAAGCTTCAAACAAGGAAAACAAAATGAGAGGATGAAAAGAATAAAATGAAATAATACCACAGTTCAAGAAAATCTCCCCAATATAATAAAAAATTTACATTACATTTTGAAAGGGCATGCTAAGTTTCAGAGAAAACTCATGAAAAATAATCACCTCTAAGGCAATTTTTAAAATGTATTTTGTGCAAGGCCTCTCTACACAGTTCAGACTCATAGTGATGTACCTGTTTTCAGCCTCACCAGTGCTGTGATCATAGGCATGCATCACCACACCTGGTCTCGGTGGCCCACTCAGCATGCCCCAGCCTGGGCTGGCGTGGCATGTGCTGCTAGGGATTGATCTGCAGTCCCTGCCCTTGCCTAAGCAAGCACTTTGTTCACTGAGCTATCTTGCTGGCCCCTTAAGGCATATTTTAATAAAATTGAGTGTTAAAGAAAAAGCCTTTGGCCTTTCCCATTCTGGCAAAAAGGCAATGTCCCTTAAAAAGGATATTGTTTTAACAATATAATTAGATAATCATAAGTCTTCAAAACAATACTTTATATCTAGAGCAAATGAATAGCATATAGAAAACACACAAGAAGAAAAAAATTTAAATCAGTGATTTTTATACCCAGCCGTAAGCTCATTTATCTGCACACATCATGGCCATAGATAATTGATAATACCATTTAAGAAGTTAGTCAATATTGTTTCTATGATTACTTTCTTAGAAATTTACCTGCAAAATGACCTTCAGGCAAACAGAAAAGTGACTGAAATGCGATTGATGATGAAGACTGACTACAGATTTACTCATAGAACTAAGATTATATGATGTTACAAGACAAAGAGTACAGTATATCAAGGCTATATGCTTTGACCACGTAGACACAGTACAACTATGAGCTTTGGCCACATAGACACCGTACAACCATGAGAAATATGGTAGAATAGGGGAATCACATGCTAAAATTTTTGTTACTTTTAATCAAGATGTGGGTAGTGGTGGTGTTGCTCTTCTGTGACTGTTTCCTTTAAAATATGAAATACCTGTATAGTAAATTCGTTGCAATATGTGCTGCATATTATGATGTGTACTTTGTCAGTCCCACTGTCTTTGAGAGCCAGAAATCTTAATAGGGAAAAGAAGATATTTTAACACAGGATTAACACAATTTGGATTTTAATAAGGAATTGTCTGTATGAACCCTGAAAAGTCATAGAAACAGTAACCAAGCCAGTGGCGAAGAGCATCTCTAGGGGCCCAAACTGTAGTCTTAAAACAAAATTTCCCATTTTAAAATGCAGAAAATGGTGAGAGAGAGTTTTTAAAAACTGACAAAGTTTTCAGACACTTGTCCTGCCATGAGCAATGTAACTAGGTAGTCAAACAATGAATAAAATTTACTCACTAGAGGTATACATGGAGGATAAAACAATAAAAATATGTGAAGTAGCTACCAAGACCCAAATTGCTACTCATAGTAAAGGAGAGTTGTGGCTGTAAGGGTGTCAATGAGTAAATAGATTATATGAAAGAAAAAAATATGTGCACATGGTTCAGATTTAAAGGACATCAATATATTAACTGAAAGAGCACACCAAATGCCCACTGTAATTAATGAAAAAGCACTCATTCCAAAACAGAATGTCAGAATATCAGAAAAGAAAACAGTTTCTATATCTTCCAGAAATAAATCACCAGGAATCTCAAAATTAGCTCTGGAAGTTAGAGGACATAAAATATAAATGCCTACATAGTTCTGAGGGAAGTGTTGATAAACCTAGAATTTCCTTTCTATACAAAATGAGTCCAGAGTATTAACCCAAGAAGCCAGCTATCCACAGGAGAAATAAAAAGAAACCAGGACCACTTCTCCAGTGGTAGAAAACAGCTCAAGTATACAGTGGGAGAACATGGGATGAAGCAGGGCATCTACTGTGTTTCATCCCATGAAAAAAAAAGAAAAATGTTATTTGAATGGATTTTGCAAGTTCCTTCTTAAGTGTGGGAAGAGCACAGTCTAAACAAAAACAAAAAGTAATTGTTAATGCAAAGCAAAACACAGTGTAGGGACCGAAGATGGCTCAGTGGAATAAGTGCTTCCCTGGCAAGCGCAAGGGCCTGAGTTCAATCCACGGTTCTGAAAAAAAAAAAAAAAAAAAAAAAGTGTATGTTCAGAAGTGTAATATAATCCTCAAATATAAATATATGCACCTGAATGAAAGTACATGTAAGAATAAATCTTGCAGAGGTTAGATCAATGGATTTTTAAATTTTTATACCTATTTCCTGATTGATTTTCAAAGATACAAATTTACATTCCTGCCAAGTATATTACAGAACCTTTCTCTACTCTCTAGCCAAAAATATAATTATCAATTTTTTTATCTTTCTCATTTTTAAAATAAATGGAATGCCATTCTTGACTTAATTTGCATTTTTAAACTGAAGTAAACTTTTTTATGCTTATAAGCCATTGTATTTCCTTTTTATATTTAATGTACTCCATTACTTTGTATATTTTTTATATTTATTAATCTCTTCTTGTGGAATTATTAGAGCTCTCCACAGATAAATAAAATCAGTACTTTTGTCATCTGTGTTGTAAGTAATTTTGCTCAGCTTTTCTTTCAGCTTTAAATTACTTTGTACTAGACAGAAATGCTTCCATTCTATTATGTAAATATCTCAATTATGTTTTGAGTTTCGTATCTTGCTTACAAAGACTATTCCAAGATTTTGTAAAGTATACTCACATTTTCTTGTCTTCATAGCCTCAGTATATACAGTTGACTCCAATTTATATGAAATTTATATTGACACCAAGATAAGGAGGGCATTTGTGTTTCCTTTTCCTTGACAAATCAAGATCCTAAAATTGAGACTTGCACAAAATAGATAGTGTTTGACCGTAAAACTAGGCCTTTTAGCTGGTGAAATCTACAAAACCGTAGAACAAGACACTAGCCAAACCACATGAAGGTTGTTTCTATCTTTGTCTGAGTACATGCCCATAATTGAAATCGACCTACCCTCAGATACCTGATTCCAAATGCTTTCCTAAGGCATACCCAATCAATGAAGGCCAGATCCTCTGATCTCTGATACCTGTCTGCATTAGTACTACCATGGGGTTTTGGATTAGGAATAATACTCAAATCTTCCTTTAAATAACCTTATTTTTAATCTAAACATATATATGATAGTCACACACGTATGTGGGGTACAGTGTAACATTTAAGTACATGTATACTTATATGCAAGGATCAGGGTAATGGATCAGGTATGTACATCACCTCAAATATTAAATTTTTACCTAATTTCATCCATTGTACAAAATGTATACGTATCGGTGGCTCTGTGATCATAATTCTTTTGCTTTAGGGACTTTAAATAGCTTCCCTAATACCTATTTTCAACATATAATTAATTTCGTCTTTCATACAACCATACTACCATGTTGTAGAACACCGAAAGAACCCACGTTCAGTTGTTCCGGTTAACCAATCTCTCTCCATCCTTCCCCTTCCTACACCGTTTCCAGGCTATGGCGACCACTATTCTAAGTCTCAACCTATGTATTTTTTTAAACATCATTCAATACTATAAGTATTGTATAATAGTATAAGAATAACAAGACTGCATTGCCCAATAGTCAGAAGAAAAAAATCAATGGAAAGAAACCACTATGGGGAGAAAGTCTTTTGATGTAGTTTAGAATCAGAAAAGAGCAATAACCAAAGTACACTTGGATTGCTGCTAAATGCATGGGATTAAACTACGGACTTAATGGATGTTGCCATAGGATTGCCAATGATTTCCACCAAGTAAGGCACCTAAGGACAATAATAATCATTTAATATCATTAAGATAGCCTACTTGTTGGTCTTAAACTTCTCACATGACACAATAAAATACTTTCAGATCACTTTTTCCTCTGTTCCTAAGACCTAATTTAAATGTTTGACAAATTTCTTCAACCAATACCTAAGACTTCTGCTGTATCTCTGACTTTATGATGATCATCTTTTGAGGTTGATTCTTATAATTCATGATACATGATTTATTTGTCTATGTACTTACTTTAAACCCTGTGGAGCCTGTAAACAGAGAAGCAGAGATAGCTGGACAGATGGACAGACAGAGACAGAGAGACAGAAAGACAGTCAGAGAGAACCTAAAATGAAGTAATAAAAGTTTACATTAAAGTAGAAAATATTTAACAGAAACTATTTCTGTTCGCATTTCTATGAAAAGTTTTAGCAAAGATGATAAACTCATGCCACAAAACTCATGGATTAACAAGTGATAAAAATGTAATTGAATAATGTGTGGATAATACTGTACATAGAGGAACCTTCCACTTAGTGGTATAGGATACTGAACAAATATTCCTGTGTCTTAAGTCTACATTTGACTGCCATGCTACACAAAGATTATACAATGTTTTGAGAGAGAAAACAGAAGATCTGATCGGTGTGTAAAACTTCCAGAAAAATAAAAAGAGGGGAGGGCCAGACAAATAGCTCAGCAGATTAAAGCATCTGCAAGCAGGCACAGAGGCCTGCTGGGCCAGCTCCACCCCCAGGGCGCTCTGAGATGGCAACTGAGACCAGGCATTGTGGTGCGCGCCTGTAATTCCAGTTCTTGGGAGGCTGTAAACAGATGGATCACTACAGGTCCGATCCTAGTAGTGGGACCCTGAAACCTTGTAAACCCTTCCTTAAAACACACAAAAAAAGGTGGGGGGGGGGATTAAATAAGAGACGAAAAAATAAGAAACTGGGGGGACCAACTCTCTCCTTTTGTTCCTCTCAGAGAGAAACTTTCTTTCAATACATTCTTCCTCTCAATAAATAAATTAATTAATTAAAAAGTAAAATTTAGAAAAAAGAAGAGAAACTGTGCTCCCTGTGAGAGACATAAAAACTGAGTTAAAGAGAGAGCAAGTTGTAAATAACTTTGCTTTCAAACCTAAAATTCCTTGTACAACAAGTACATATTTTGTTTCAGGACTACAAAGCCACACAATGAAAGACAAAAGGCTCTAGCATACACAAATGAACCTAAATGACTTATTTTTTTTAAGGAAAACTCTCAAGAAGAATGAAGAGTTAAGATCATGTTCATCAACAGGAAGCAAATATATCAGTTTGCTTTTAAATCTTCCATATTTAAATCCAGATTTAGTCATTTCTTTACTTCTCTAAATCAGAAAATTCTTTCACCAGAAGTCCAAAAACATAAAACTATAGATTTATGTACACTTAATATGGAGGAATCTCTGATCATCTACGGGACAACACATCCTTCTCTCTTAGCTTTGTAGACCAGTAATACTGTCATGAAGAGAGGTGATTGGAGGTTCATGATTTTTTTTCTTATGAGGATACATCTTTATATATCTTAACAAAACCAACTAAGCATATTTCTATGTATTGAAGAAGTCCTACCAAGTTGTATTTATCCAAGTAAGGTGACTTCATTTCAAAGGTAATCCTACAAAGAGCTTGGTCTTCAGTGGCCTTTATGCTGGAAGATCTCCTTATAAATCCAATGTTACTTGACTTCTTCCTTCATTTCTCCAGTAGCTCATAGCCCTCAACCATATTATTTTAATTCTCATTCACAAACCTGTTCTGTTCTTTCTCCTTGGAGTTACCACCTAGCCTTTCCAACTTTGTACCCCTAGGTTTGCAACTGAGCGTATTTTTCATGAGTGTTCTCTACAGGAGTAAATTTATTGTGGCAAAACTCCTCCTGCTAGTCTTCATTTGGAGGAAATTTCCTTCCCATGTGACCTATATCTACATTATTTATTATTTTCTATATTAATTCCTACTGCCATTTTATAATCCCAACACTCAACCACTTGGACTCAGATATTAAAATATCCTTCTACTTAGTTTCCAAAATCATCTTCTGGTCAAGCTGCTATTTATATCCATGGCCTTCCTTATTGTCTTTCAACACAGCCTTGTCTCCCTCCACAAAAAGGCTTTTCTGAAGTTCTTCAGTGAGTTAACACCCTTGATCTCTGTTTTGGATCTTTCCATGGACTCCTTCTCTCTTTCCATCCATCCTCCCTCCCTCTCTTGGGCTAACTCAACATCATCCTCCAAGACTACACTCACATAGCTTCTTTTCTGCATAGCTATCTCTGTTTTTTGTGATTGAAGGCAAGGCATACACATGATTTTCTGTTTTATTTCTACTGCAACATAAATGGCACTGTAGTTTAATTGTTTCTCTAAAGCCTATGAAGGCAGCAAGTTCCTTGAAGTCAGAAAACACATTCTATATCCTGATACTCTACATGTCCACTGTTGATAGTTGGGGAAAAAATGGCATGTACTATCCCTATAAATATCTTGACTTTCCTACTTATTTTTCTCATGTTCTTCCTTTTGCTTGAATTCGTTCCTTACCAATTTGCCTTCTTTTCAGCCCAAGGGGACATGTCTTGATATACCACAGTGCTATTGATTATTTCCGGAGAGTTTTAGGCGTTGTCTTTGTAATAGCATTCTCTGATCAAATCTTCTAGAATTGATCTGAATTACTGCTTTTCTAGTGCATAAGCTTGTAGTATGAATTAGCCACTGCTTGGTAGGTACACTTGGTTATCTTTTTCCTCCCACACAGAATAGAGTCAAAATAGGAACTATCTTCATTGTATTAAAAGCCCCTCCATTTTTCATCTTATTTATCTCAGGGCTTTTCAGTCAGTGGTTTTCAAGCCCTAAATAAATTACTGTAAAACATTTTCTCAAATATTTAAATTTTCTGTTATTTTTAAGAAATTATTGTCACAGTTATTTTCCCCTCTGTGAATTTCTTCATATTTCCCACTGTAACAAGTATATATTTTATTTCTACATATCTCCCTTGTAGCACTGCAGGAAAAATCCTTCCTGAGGATGTGGTAGCAACAACAGAGATGTGTAAATAATTCTGTTTGGTAGACGTACAGTTGTACTTCAAATTCACATCTCCTCTACTACTGTTTCAAAGCCTCAGATATTTCCAGGAGCAACTTCTTGTCTCCTTTACCTAGGAGCAGTGTGGAGATGTGTGTCCTTTTTATTCCTTTTCTTTTCTCTTCACTAACATGACCACAGCCTAATCATACATACTTAGGATCCATGGCTCAAGTAAAACATTATTTATGAAATGGTACTATTTTCTCTAATTTTAAAACCTTCTCTGTTAGCACTGTATAAATATAGCAATATATCTGCACCTCTCTAATGACATTCATGCCTTTTGCCTCATATATATATATATATATATATATATATATGTTGTTCCATCATTTGTGTATCTACTGAATGGTATATAACAGATAAATTCAGACCATGAATATGATATATATATACATATAATGCTCATAATATATATCTTTAGAACTAATACCTTCATTAAGTCGCTCTATTCACAGCAATCAAAAGGATAGAATCAGAATGATTGGTGCTATTAGAGTCCACAGGACTGTACCAGTTGATTTTGGTGCTATTATCTTTCTTCCTAAAATGTAACTAGAGGCTCAAACCAAATTTATTCAAATGTCTTGTCATTCACTTCTTCTCAACGAATTATCAGATCCCTAAAGATTTCAGCAGTTCTTACAGTATATTGTGGTGACCTGCTCATTTGACTACTCTGTCCTTCATTTCTTGAGGACAGGAACTACATTAGTATATTGCCTTTTGTGCTCACACTGCATAGGAAGACAAGTGTAAAAATCAGGGTGAAGTCACTCTTGCTCTTCAAAAGAGATGTTCACATCTCAATCCTTAAAGACTTTGTATATATTACCTAGAATGACAAAAAAAAGGAAAAAAAATACTGCCATTGTGACCAAATTGAGAAAATAGAAATGGAAAAATATCCTAGATTATCTATATGGATTCTAAATATAATCACAACATCCTGAAAAAAAAATAAGGAAAACAAAATTCCTATTTTCTGGAATAGGTAAAGGAATGGGTGCTAGAAGATACACAAAGAAACTTTATTTCTTCATTTAGGATGTACCTAGCATTAGGGTCCCTAAGGCATAATCAGAAAGAGATTTAAAAAAAAAAACAATGAAAAAGTTGGTCCAATAATTCAATAGTTATGGTGTAACCTAGTAGCCTTAAAATATGAGGTTACAGTGGTAAAATCATTGGTGATGAGGCTGAAAAAGCAACTAATATTTCTTACATGAAGGCAAAAGCAAAATGCATTCATCAAATTAATGTTCACATGGGCATTGAAGATTTGAGCTGAGAATGACCGTAAGCAAAGTGGTAATTTAGAATTAATCTGGTGGCTTTAAGTAAAATGGATTTGCAGAAAAGAGGACAAGATAGAAAATCCACTGAGACTTTACAGATCATATGAAAACACACTGTCTTATTTGAGTCACACACCTGCCCTGTAAGACAAAACAAACACAGAGTACATTAAAGGCTAATTTTTATATTATCATATATACATTTATATCATATTGTCAATTATTTCATCCTACTTTTAAAGAATTCCCTATACTTTGCAGTGCTTCATAGTTTTAACCAATATATTAAAGCACTTGGTCAAATTACCCCTAGTATTCAAGCATTATTTATCAAAATAAAATCAAGGAATTGAGAGAATAAGTGTAATTCATCTTTACAAAATGTTTCAATGCTTATATAACCCAAATTGAACTAACGTGGGGGTGGGGTGAGAAGATTAGATTAATAGTAAACACGGGCCAGCCAAATAGTTCAGCAGATTAAAGAGCCTGCTTAGACAGAGAACAGCAGCTGGTGTTCAAGACCAGCATGCAGTGCTGCCCCTACCCCCAGGGCCCTCTGAGATGGTGATTGAAATGGGATGTGGTGGCACGTGCCTGTAATCCCAGCTTTTGGGATGCTGAACACAGGCAGATCACTATGAACCCAGTCTACATAGTGAGACCCTGTAGGCCCTGTAGGCCCTTACTAAAATACAAAAAAAAAAGAAAAAGAAGGCAAATATCAAATGCAGTAACAGAAGTATTCCTACAAATTGAGTTCAACCAGGTATCTTTTCACAACTTAGTATAATCTATTTCTTATAGCCCTAGAAGCATCATAGCAAATTTTATGAAAGTCACATTATAGGAGGTGAATAAGACCTATGTTCTATTAGTGAATTGTTAATTTAAGTTTTATGAGTTAGATCATATTAAAAATGTGTAATTAAAAAAATGAAAAATATTAAATTTTTAATATGCAATGAGTATATAGAAAAAGCACTAACATTTTCAACATCAACTGTTTACCTGCCTACAAGATCTAAAAAATAACAGCAGAAATAAATTCCTATCTGAACATCAATCAAAATACAAATAAAACACTACCACAGAAATAATCTTTGCCTCAATTATCACATCTAAGGCATGATACATGTTCCACACACAAGCCTGCTTCACACTTACAGCACGTGTGTTTTATTTTCCTATCCTCTTTAATAGAACATAATCGACTTGTTCCTGCTCTTCCTGGTTTTTTAGGAGGTTTTTGTGATGTTTCACCTGACTGTTCACAGCTCCAGAATTCTTTGCACACGTTTTGGGGGAGGGCAGCTACATATTGTTCTTTTATTATAATTGATCACTTAGCAATTCCATTCTGAATCCTCAAAGAAAGTTTCTCCATTAAATTTAATACTTGTTGTTTTCTTTGTTAACTCTGAAACTATTTATGTATTTATTTACTTTTTCAATCCCAAATGTATTTTATTGCAAAATTTTTAAATGAAATCCTCAGTTGCCTCTACACACATTAAACTCTTCCGACTCTGAGCTTTTCATTAGTTTGAACAAATTTGTGTGACTGTCTGTCCCTGTATTGGTTAGTGTTTTACTTAGAGGAATAGATATAATATAAGGAAGATATTAACACAAGATATACGGTGTATAA
>NDGN011467824.1:0-11560 GCA_002564285.1 Tympanoctomys barrerae
TTTTTTTTTTCAATGATAGAAGATTTTTTTTTAAGGCAGGAAATGAAAGAGGCTCTGCAGAATGAATGAGTTTGGGCCAAGAAGAAGGAGAAAAAGAAGTGCAGCCTATAATGTGAGGCTGAACCACCACCCAAGAGGCAGTGCCGTGGCCCAACAATTTCTTAGAGACTACTTCCCCATTGTGTGGCTTTGGGAACTTTTAAAAAGTCAGGACATGAAGACACAGTTTCCTCTCAGGGCTTCTCATTCTCCCCCTGGCCTGTGTATCCACTTTCATTCCATCGCCCTCTTGTTTTCACTACTGCAGCTTTGTGACATGTTTTGAAGTCAGGTAGCACGATGCATACAGCCAAGTTCTTTTGTTTAAAATTTCTTTGTAGGGTCTCTTGTGGCTTCATACCTGCCACTAAAAAATATCACTGGAAAGCTGAAAGAGATTATACTGAGTCTATGGATCTCTTTGAATAGTAAGGTATTTTACTAATATTAATCCTTTCAATCTATGATCACGGGGCATAGTTTCATTCGTTTCTGTCTTTTTCATTTTCTCTCACCAATGTTTTATAGTTTTCAATGCACAAGTTTTTTACTTCCTAGATAGAATTTATTCCTAAGTACTTTTTGTAGCTATTAGTAATAAAATTAATAGCTATAACCTATTAGTAAAAATAACTCAGTATTACGGCTCTATTCTTGAGCAGCTAAATCTTTAAAAAGGACCTGCCATTTATTTCTTTGAAGTGTTTAAATTTAATCTGCTGGGCATGTCTAAGGATATTAGTCAATTAAAAGGTGTGTAAAATAATTCAAATTTTGGGGAAAATGTTAAGATAAATCATAGTTAGAGACCACTAAAAAGAATATATGATCCCTTTAAAATCTCCATATCATCACTTATTAGTGTTATAGTGCCCGTGAAATTGCTTCATTATAGGCATTCGGCAAACAGTAGCCTGGATTTTTCACAATCCGGTTCTTTCGAAGGGCTTTTTTCTGTGCTTTTCAAGTTGCCCACAAGAGCTGTGTCATTGCACATAACCAAGGAAACCACAGGAAACTTGGTTGCTAGGAAACCACTGAGTTGTCTCCAGGAAGACCACCGCAGTAGGCCTGGCTTAAATAGAACAGATGCTAGGAAAGTGAGAGTATGAGGTTACAGTTACTTTTTTTGAAAAAAAAAAAAAAAAAAAAAAGCAACCCAGGATGCCTCTTTAATTGCCAGAGAAGTCTCTCTACCAAGAGAACCTGCCTGTGGTCCAAAGGCCGCCACACAGGCAGGATGGGAGGCTCCAGAGGGCGCGGGGGCTCAAGGGAAGGCCCCGAGATACTGGGAGCCCACAGCGCCAGGGCCGGCATGCGTCCTTCTCCCAATTAGCTGGGTTGCCTAGGGAGAGGAGTGTGGGGCAGCCACTGTCTCCTCCACAGAGGGCTTCTACAGACAACGCACTGTAATTGACTACCACCACACCTAGCGTCCCACATTTCAAGAAATTCTCTAATTGTAATTTCTGTTTATGTATGCGCACCTGTACATGAAGAAAATTTTGTCCTCCATAGGTTTCCTGAACCCATGGCTACCTATTCCTCTAAGTAACTGGGCTATGAGAACACACAGGATTACAAGAACAGAAGGGTGTGGCTAACCTTGTCAGACAGCTGACCTGGCCCACGTAAGCTCCTGCGCGGGGCCCAGCAAGCCCCGAAGTTCCACCTCAATCGCCATATTTGGACTGTGTGGCCTACTGCCCTGCCTCCTGTGGTGCGTCACCGATGGGTTTTTGAGTCTATCTAAGCTTGTTTAGGGTGTAACTATTTTTCCAGCCTGTGCCATCCCTGGAAGAAAAGGGCTGTACAGCCTGACCGTCCCATCACAAGACATAATATCTCCTTTGATACCAACCTAACTCTTAATCATTTTTATTCTGGAAACACATTTGCCTGTTGAGCACAGTGGCGCATGCCTACGATCCCAGCTGCTCAGGAGACTGAGTCAGGAGGCTCTTTGTTTTTGAGGGCAACACAGTAAGACTCCACCCAAACAAATATAAGAAAGAAAAAAAGAAAGAGATAAGAGAAAAGAAGAAAACAGCAAAAAGAAAAGAATAAATAAATAAATATATTTAACTTATTAATCCTTTTTTTTTAGTCCTATTATTTCTATCTTAGCCAGGGGCACTCTATTCCATACCAGCCAACTCACACTGGACTTACTGGGTATGATTCTTATCATCCTATTGGCTTTTTTCTAAAAGTTCCTACAGTTGTTCTACCACATAAATCAAGGGAGCACACAGTCTTAGGCACTTTTACCCAAGTAGCTTTAGATTTATTGTTGACATCTGAATGGGTAAAGTTTCTAATAAACTTTATCAAGAAAGTAAATGTCCTCCAGGACCACTGGGAGTTTTAAATGATGAAAATGGCC
Organism: Tympanoctomys barrerae; assembly: GCA_002564285.1. NCBI lineage: Eukaryota > Metazoa > Chordata > Mammalia > Rodentia > Octodontidae > Tympanoctomys > Tympanoctomys barrerae. The sequence goes on from NDGN011467824.1 coordinate 2,426, forward strand.
TAAGCAGGTACTCAACCCATTATAGAAAGTCAACTGTACAATGGCGGTGATGGGCATTTTGGTTTAGGATTACACTGAAAGCAGAAAGGACAGCTGAGGAATTATTTGTACATTTCAGAATGCATAGAGCAACAAGCTTGTCTGAGAAAAAAGGCAAAAGCCTCACTAAATGTTCTGTGCAAGAAACCTGAGTGACTCTCTAGTCTCCTGTCCCAGCAAGGTGACCACTAAGGAGCCCTTGTGCATGACAGCTCTTTAGAGAACCTCCGTCTCCTGAGAGACAAGACAAGCATTCTGGCTAAGTGGGAGGTGAACTGTGTGTGCAGCCCCTCGAATGGCAGTGCGTTAATAATGCATCTTGTCCTCACGGCCACCGAGCCTGTTTTTGATCTTTCTTCCCTTTCTTAGCAATTGCTCAGATAGTTAGACAACGTATCTAAGAAGTCTGAGCACAACACAAATCGGAGAGGAACAGCCACCCTTATGCATTAAAAAAAACAATACATTAAAAAAGAGTACCCGTCTAAAGGATGGACGGCTGTACCACAGCAAGTGCCCTCTGTCTGTCAGGCTCAGTGCATGTTGCATCTACATGACTCACAAGGTTTCTCTCAGATTTGTTTGTCCCACTCCAAATGAACAAATGGAGGCTCAAAGAGATATATCACGTGCTGCCTATTAAACAATTGCTCACAGAGCCAGGACTTGGCCTGAGAGGTTTTCTCTTTGCCAATGAGATTGGTGAGTTTATGCTTTGAGAAAGGCAGTAAGAAGCTCAGGGGCTGAGTGGAGCAAATTCTCCTCACTCAAGCTGTTGTGCATGTGGCCCTTGGGAGGTATCTGCTCACTGGAGTCACTCAGAGACCCTTGTTGGTAGGACTGGGGGTCCCATCTTCAAGGCTGGAAAGGCAGGAAAAAGGATGTGGTGAGCCGCAAGGTAACTCTTGAGTTATCCTTGGCGATGATGCTAGCCATCTATACCCGCTCTGAGTGCTAACTGCTGTGCAGTCATACAGCTAAAGTTTGTTCACATGGGAGACCACAGAGAATCAAAGTTCCAATGACTACAAAGTGCCCAAGTCCAAGTTCCGTCCACTCTCCTTCACCTTGTTAAATATTCAACAGGGTAATTTTGAAGAGACAAATCAGCAGGGTCCCACTCCATTTAGAACTGAAAAAGCAAAGAAATACAAGTACAGTGTGAAGCAGAATGGCCATGGTAAAGCTCCTCAAACACCATCACAGTAGAACCTGCCAACACAGGAGCTGCACAAGTAGTTTATATTAGCGGCGCTGCACATTGTGACTCAGGCTGGACCACTGTAAGTTCCCGTGCTTCCGAGTCCATGTCCCCACCCAGACTTTCTTCCTGAGTTCCTGGCCACCTTACCTGAACTCTGGACATCCCCGCTGGGACACCCAGACATATACATCATTGTAAAACTGAACTTACTTCTTTGTCTTGAAAAATAAACAATCTTCTCCCACACATGGCTTATCTGAGCAGACAAATCCCTGGCTCACTCCTTGATTAACTTGTTCTCTTTTCTCTTTTCTTTTCTTCTCTTCCCTTTTTTCCCCTTCCCTTCCCTTCCCTTCCCTTCCCTTCCCTTCCCTTCCCTTCCCTTCCCTTGCCTTTCCTTCCCTTCCCTTCTCTTCTCTGTCTCAAATGGGCAAACACAAACTCATTTAATCCTCCCTTAGCAATATCTTTCCAAGCAGAGGGTCTCGGCCCACGCTGCAGTTCTTTTTTGGTATTCTTACAAATATTGCTAGAAACCTTTAACTCATCTCCAGACCACTAGCAGGGCTCACTCCAAATTATTCTGTACACTTCTGCTAAGGTAATCTTCCCAAGATATTTTTAAGAATAGTATCTCTCTCTTAACACCCATAGGATAAAGTCTAAACCCACCTGTGCAGAACACAAAGGCCTTCACAACTGGACTCGATTTCTGGCTTCATCTTTAGAACTTCAACCTCTACGTATGGATACCAGCTAGTCTCTAAATAGTCCAAACGCTGCTCACCCCCAACTCTATTCTCTTGAACTTGCCAATTACCTTCCCTGGCATAAACACCTTTCCTTTAAAATCTGATGAGCTTTCACTCAGTCCTTTAAGATCTAAATCAAAGATCTGCTTCGCCCATTTCACTTCGCTGTCCACACATCTTGTGATCGTCCATGCCACATGCTGGCCGCGTTCTCTCAGGTCTGCCTGCTCTCCTAGGTGGCATGTTGTGGCAGAGGTAGTAGTCCCCAAACTTAGCCCGAGCCTTGAAGTTTTGGAAGAACGAGGCTGGAGACAAGCTGAGAATGAAGTGCTCCCAGGATGGAGCCAACAGTAGCCATACAAATAACAAACAAACAAACAAGCAAGTTGGGCTGAGATTTTCAGAAACTAAAAGTAAAACGTGAAAATGCCACCGGCAAAATAGAGAATTAATTTATAAAATGTAAAATGTGATTATTAACAGGAATGAGAAGTAAAATCCCACTAGGCAGATCACAATAGAACACTAATTAGAATTCTGTAGAGCTTACTGACCTAGGAAGACAGGGAGCGGCTGAGAGGCCATGGGGTGAAGAGGTTGGGCAAGCAGGATGCTAGGCCTTCAGCTCTGGGCAGGTCACCCCAGCCGCCTCGGCCGAGGTTTCTCTCTACTGCATCCACCAGCACCTCCCTGAAAACCTCAGGTAGCAAAGACACAAAAATTAGCATCACACCTGGCTGCCTTGCCTGAGCTTTGAGGAATTTTAATTCAGTACGAAGGGAAGTGTCTCCCTTGGGAGCTCTTCTGGCATTTTCTGCTTGCGCAGATTGCAACTGGTCTACGAAACCCAAGCAACACGCTTTTAATAAAGCCCCCATAAACACAGGGCGCATTCTTCAGTGCCCTGGTGATCATTCTGCTTTGTCTGTTCTGAGAGAGGCGAGGACCCCCACTGGGCTGATAAATAGGCACAATGAACCCCCATAGTGCAAACAGCCTTAGCCATAGCATGGATTTCCTACTGCAAAAACCTGGGCAGTGCTTCCTTAGTGAGGTTGCCTGATTCCTTCCTTCCAACCCATCCCCAGTCCTTCCTTCCTCTAGTTATTATCACTACAACAAATGAAACAACAGGCAGCAGTGTGGGTTGAGCAGCTCATTAACACAGCTGCACAAACCTGCAGTCAAAACACCTATTTTTGAGTCTACTCACACAAGGCTAGAATTCCCTCTGCCCTGTCAAGTCCCGGGAAGCATGCGTTGCCTGCACTGCATCTTTGGACTCATGCTGGTAAAATGTCCCCAGAGGCAGGGCACATTCTGGAGTGCGAGGGCGCAGCCGCTCAGCTCGCAACCGCAGCCTGCCCCTCTGTTTGCCTCCACAGCCCAGGTGTCCTTTCCCTCACTGCGTATTGTGACACTCCAGCTTTCCTTTCTCCCAAAATAAAACTTCCCAGACACTCTGAGAGCTGCTTTGTGAGAAGGTAACGGCAGGATGTGCTACCAGCTCATATTAAAACTGCCCCTTCATTAAATTTGTTCCTTCTCCTGTTATTAAGAGAACGGCTAAATTTCCCCATCTGCACTTGTCTCATAAAAAATCTTTTTTTGTTTTAATTCAGCGACTTGTTCCAAGCTACTTCATCATTCTCTTTCATAAAAAATTTAATGGTGTCTAATCCTCCAAGTCTCACTAAAATTGCCTTGTGTTCAAGGATAGCTCCACGTCAGCCTAAGAGCAGACAGATGCTTCTGCTTGAAGCCTGCAAGTTCAGCCCTTGGTGGTTGCTATCTCAGTGCTTCTCAAATTTTAGTCGAGAGGAGAATCACTTGGGGGGGGGGGGCTGTTAAAAATGCAGCAGGCAAAGACATATGAAACAGATGCTGGCTTCAGCTCGCCCTGCATGGGCCTAGAGGGTGTGCATGCTGACAACCATCCCCGGGGATCTCTTCCCTGTACTAAGGACCACTCCTCAGTGGTTAGAGCAAAGCCTGCCATTGGCATCTTCAAGCCCCATGCTCACCACCCCTAACATTTGGTGTAGCTCTGAAACCCATCAAGTTAATCATGTACCCCCCAATTCCTATCTTATGAGCTCCCTGCAAATGACACTCTGTGACCTTTAGTTTTTTGACCACTACTTTTGCTCCTAGCTAAAACAACCACGGGTGCAAAATCTCAGCCCAGAGTGTTACAGCTCAGCATGGTTCCCATCAGGAAGGGTCCCTTCTGGTGTAGCTTGAATTTCTATTAAGACAAGACAGACTCTCAAGTGAAATTTAAAAAACTACCACAAATCTGAAGAAGCTAAGATCTACACATCTGATCACATTTCATTCATGTTATTCCCCCATTTCTGCATCTGAGCCCTCAGATCCTGGAGGGGTGACTTGGACCAGAGCCTTCTTTTATATTTTGTCCTTTGGCCCCTCCACAGGATAAGAGTTTGGGGGTCGAAACCACAATGTCTGCCCTGAACGTCACCTAAGGAATTGCTCTTACATATTTCTTTGTGTCATTATATTTCACTGGCTAGACTGCAGCTCATTAGAAGCAAGAGTTCCATGAAATGCTTTATGGTAAACATTGTAATGATATTGGCAAGGACGCTGTTCGCTACTTTACCCAATTTCTCCTTAATGAGACTCCATGGAGTGAAATTTCTGTCTGGGCTTGAAGCTAAAAATAGAGTTAGTGCTCATGAGCAATCGGTTTGCTTTCATCTGCGGACGCTAAATTTTATGACGGAAGCTTCGGCTTTTACCCGCGGCTGCTGAGAGGCCAGCAGCCCCTCGCTTGCCCCGCGTGGTTCACAGCCGCGTTCCCAGAAGCACGGTCCTCATTTTCGTTTCCTGCCTTCTTTCCCAGGAGCACATGCGCTCATCGGATTTCCCAACTCTCTCATAAAACGTCTCTTACAGTGTTCTTAAAGCGAATGAATGCTTGTTCAGCTTCTTGCTGTACTTCCCATTTGGAGCCAAGAACACAAGACGACAGCCAATCCTATCAGCAAGCGTGTTTTACAGAGTTCCGGATGCTTGGAAAAGCTGCCGCTCGTCTGGGGGCGATGAGGTAATCCAGTGTCTGCCCCTTAAGGTACCACAAAGCGGCTCTGGAAGGAAGGCAGAGTGGCGCAAGCGAGGTGATACGACACAGCTCGAGCATCAGGGGGCACTGATGGTTGTGCTTCAGGACAAAGATGGAAAGGCCAGCGAAGGCAGGAGGAGTTAAGACAGGTGAGAGGCAGGACTTGCACTACAACTTTGCTTCTAGAGAAGAATTTCAGGTCGTGGGGTGAACAAAGGACAAGAAAGGCATTTGGGGTCAAACAGGCAGCAGGGAGAAGGCTAGAACTTTGGGCTTGATAGAGGAGGTACGAGCTATTCAGTTACTGGGCAGGGCAGTTACTGATGAGGCAAAAGCGGTGCCTAGAGGAGGTCACTGTGGCCAACAGGAAGCGAGCGAGGGGGAGCACTGCGGGCCTGGGCGCTGACCAGCAGGTGTCTGTGGATCTCGGGCACAGGCAGCAAAGCACAGGATGGCGGGGAAGGCAAAGACCGTCAAGGGGGGATCTGAGCTACTTCTACGAAAGCCCTTTACTTCCAGGAGAGAATTCAAGGCCGCTACACAGGGCAGCCACGTAAGGCAAGGTCAGGCCTCGTCATGAGGGCGGCCCACTAATCAATCACCTGCTGTTTGTCTTCTCCCACTTGATTCTTAGCTCCAGGAGGAAAGTCACCGCTCGGGCCTTCTTCACTGGTGCCTTCCCAGGAGCTCGAGCCTGGCAGATATGCCTCAAGCCCATGTCATCAGTGCATGATGGACTGAAAGAAGTTCAGTTCTGGACATTAACTCCGTGGGAACACAGATGGCATCAATAACTGCTGCAAACTGCAGGGCACACCGACCGAGCCAGTGCTAAGCAGTTCTTGGCCCCGGTTCTGTGCAGCAGAGACTAAAGTCTCCATCTGACGCTGATGGAATGAGGCAGAGTCAGCTTACGCACTTGGCCAAAGGTCCTTTACCAGAAAAAGAGAGACAGAACTCAAACCTGTCCCTTCTGATGAGACGGCCCAAGCACATGGCACAGGCCTGGGCCAAGAGGACCTGCTGTCAGTAAAGAGGCGAAGCAGTAGACGCTTGGACAAGCTCTGAAGCCGAGCAGGCCTTGCACTTCTTAAATACTGCCTCACAGATCCTTAGCTAGAACTCACTTCGGTTTAAGGACACCAGTGAGGCATCCATGGGAGAAAGGAGGCTTCCTAGGCTGGGGCGTATGACATCTGAGCAGGGGCAGAAAATGGAGCAGCACGAGCAGAAGCAGACTGCACGGCAGCAACTGGCCCCGCGTGCAGGCGGCACTGAGACGTCCGGGCTTGGAGGCCCAAGGCAGCGAGCACTGCCTGCGCTCTTCCCATGCGCCTCCGGCTCTGCTTTCTTCTTTCTGTACTATGCACCTTCAGTTTTACTTCTCTGGCATACAGCTGTATGAGGCACACCAGTCCACCTTTTTAAACGTGTTTTATAAAAAGCTTCCTTGCAAGCATCAAAGGCCTGTTAGAATAGATCCCCAGCAAGAGATGCACATGGAATTTCAGCATGAAATGTAGCATGTCTGAAAATCTAGAGTATTCACAGCTCCATGCATAGTTTTCAGTCCCACAGACAATGCTGAGCTGGGCAGGTAGCTCAAGGGCATAAGTGCTCACCTGGCATGACCAAGGTCCTGAGTTCAATTCCCAGTACAGCAAGAAAAAAAAGAGAGAGAGAGAGAGAGAATGCTGCCAAGGCAGAGAACAGGCTGGGATTTTTACTCCCACCAGCTGCCCTAGAGAGCAAGGTTTTGCACCACCAGCTGACCACAGGTGGGCCATCCAGCTCGCTTGTCTTCTGGTCACTACATCTGTCATCCCGCCGCTGACTCATCATTCACACACTGAAGGTCCTGACTCATGGTGCTAGTGGGCCCGGGGCCAATCCCCAAAGTCCTCAAACCTGGGTTCCAAATAAGGTCTGGAGAGGGCCTGGGGAGATAGCTCAGGATAAGCACTTGCCTGGCAAGCGCAGGGTCCTGAGTTCCATCCCCAGTACTGAAAAAATAAAGGTCTGGAGAGACGATCGTTTCTTGCATGTGTGCCCAGGCAGGCGCTAGCATGTGGGCTTTCTCACAGGTATCTCCTTTGATCTCACAGGAGCCCCAGGAGTAAGCACTTTCTCAGTGTCCACTCATAAAGAGGAGAACCACGCTAGATATTGCAAGCCTGAGAGGCTAACTGAAAAAGGAGTATATTACACAGGTTAAGTGGTTGAGAAAGAGAAAGAAGATGCTGAGGCAACCGAGAGAGTAGCAAATGTGAGCAGGACCCAGCCGTCCTCCAGCTGGAGGCTGAGGACGGACGTGGGTTAGTGAGCTCAGACAGGGGTAGTGCCTCAGACAGCTGCCCAGGATGTGACAGGCTCTGAGTGCCAGTAAGAAAGAAATCAGGAACCTCCCCGGGCCGGGCTGCCAGCGAGGGGCAAACAGGACCTGAAAAGAGGGAAATGGTCCTTCCCACAGCCTCCCGCAGTACACCCCCGCTGGTGCCTCCCTTGGTAGAGTCTGGCCGGAAGTCAACGATCAGTTGAGCCTGAGGAGCATGGAGTTCTAACTCCAGCACTGCAGAATGGTATCAGAAGGGAAGGACTTCCGGGTGAGAGGCCACACACTGGTGGGTGGCACTGGTAGGTGTTTGACAAAGCAATGGCAAAAACCTAAGTTGCTGTCCCGAGATCACACAGGGGGCAAATAGAGGGGACAAGGTTCAGATTCAAATCTGTGCCCAGATCTATGCTTTCAGTCAGTGACCGACATTATCGTCTCTGGGGTGTAGCCCAGATATGTCAAGCCATATTCAGATAATCACATTCCTCAGGGAGGGCTACAAGTTCCTGAGCATTTTCTGTGTGATATGTTTTTGTGCTACACCTTTGCGTGGATTAGTTTAGTCCTCACAGTGATGCTGTGAGGTGGATACTGAATAATTCCTAACTCTGGTGAGCGTACAACCTCGTTATAAGTAGCATGGGTCATGGGCTCTGGGCTCTCAAAATCTATCACTATCACTTACTAGTAGAATCCATTCTAGGAACAACCTTTTATTGTTGTATGCTTTAGTTGTCTCGCCTGTAAAATGGACTTAATAACACTAATTAGCTCCAACTGTTTAATGAGGGTTACATGAGCTGATCCTATTAAGTTTCGGCAGTGCCCTACGGATGTCCTCAGTAACCATGAGTGGCCACCGTTGATTCCTTCTTGCAGGTGCGAAGAGTGCAACTCTAGGAAGTTAATTAAGGAAGAGTGTGAGTGACAGGAGGGGCAATGGGTACACCCGAGCATGTGGCCTCGGGACCCCAGTCACTTCGTGACCCGCTCGACTTTCCCCCCGTAAATGTTATAAAGATTTCTAAAGCTCATACAATGGTGTAATAATAACAAACCCTCCCAGAACACCTACGTTAGCATGTATTCTAAGCACTTCATGTGCTTCATCCTCGATGCTCTGAATTGTGTACAACTATCATCCACAGCTTACAGATTAGACTAAGAGACCGAGGTGTTAAGTAACTTACCAGTGGATATGATGTGCATTGCAGGGCCAGGCTTCTACCAAAAGGCTTTCATCAACTCTCTCTCATAAATCTGGAAAGCCATGTCCGGTAAAGTGGCCAAGGTCCAGTAAGGTGACTGTGCTAGTCACTTTGCTGTCACAGAAACAAAATGCCCCACCCTCGCAACGTGTTGGCTCACCATCCATGTCGCTGGTTGCCTGGCTTCATGGTACAGAAGCACAGCGGAAGGACCTGGGCAGAGGAGGGCTGTGCACAGCCCAGGGCAGCACAGGGTGGGGAGGAAGGAGGAGCCCAGGACAAGAACACACCCTTCCAAGTCACCCTCCCAGGTCACACCCCAGTGACCCCTCCCCAAGCAAGTCCCACCTCCTGACTGCAAGTTACCCCACGATCCAGTCACTCTCCAATGACACACGACATTCAGGGGACATTTTATTTATTTTTTTTTAATTTATTCTTTTTTTGGGGGGAAGGGTCTACAGGGTGTTCAGGGTCTTGCTACTAAATTGGACTCATATTCTGGTTTC
>NDGN011467826.1:0-16710 GCA_002564285.1 Tympanoctomys barrerae
TCATTTCCAATCTGAGTTCCTCTATACCTTTCTGCAGTTGTTTCTTTATTTCAGAAGTTGTTGGTTCATTGATTTCAGCTGTGTGCTTCCCAATTCGTTCTGTGTTAGTGTCCTCTGCACTTACTATGGGTGAGCTTGGGGTCTCAGATTGCAGTTTGCTCCTTCTTATTGTCATTTTGTGTAGCACTGTCTTCTGACCTTTCTTGTAGAACTTTGGTTGCAGTTATAACCTTACCACCTACTGAAATTCAGTTGCAGATCTACAAATTTTGGATTTATCCAACTGTTCCTAGCTTGGGTCTGGCTGCTATGCTCAGCTCCTTCCTGCTGCTACCATTGGGAGTAGATCCTGTTGTGCCCCTCTGACAAGATGTTCTGCTCCTGAACTACCTGGGTGGCTTGGTCCCCTACTCTTTTTGCAGGGATTACAGATGCAGGGTTTCACCAAAGGCCTGTATGCCAGACCTATGCTGAGTCTGGAGGGAAGCAGTTGGAGTACAGGGGAGAGGAAGCTCTCCCACATACGCACAGGGCCTGGGCCACGGTTGGATCTGGGGGTCCCCATACCACAGCAGAAATTCCAACTCGGCGGGCATGGTTGTGGGGTGCTATAGAGTGGTGGGGGGTGGAAGCAGGTCTCCCCCAAGCTGTGCCTGTGCTGGGACCAGCAAGTCCTGCTGGCGTAGGGTAGCCAGAAGCTCTCCCACTCACTCACCAGGCCTGGGCTAGGACTGGATCTAGTGAGTTTTATTTGTATTGTTTAATTCTTCTAGTTTTGTCCTTAAAATATTTCACCTAATTTCATAGTTCCATTCCACAGCTTGAACCTGAAATTTCATCTTTTTATCTTTATATTTTTATTATTATCTAAAGAGGATACAAAATATTTTTTTAAAAAATTAGAAAATGTAAAGAACTTCACCAAATAAAATAGGAATTGAACACTCGTTGGTGTATTGCATAATGTTGTCTTCAAGTTAGTTGCTCATATTACCAGATTCATCTTTCTTTTTAACTGTTCCTACCTTTTAAGACATTTACATTCATGTAGATACTAACATACTACTCATATATGCATAGCACACGAGAGCATGGTAATACACCTCAACAAATGGTAGACATAGATCACCTTAATAATATATTTTTTCCTCTTGTTTGATTTTCTATTCTATGGATGATGAAAAGATCCAATTCATGTGACCTGACATTGCATGCTAATGTGATGAGACACCCCATTTGAGATCAGAGACAAACAGCCAACAGACATGCTCTAGTTTGGGTGTCTCTCTACAGCACGTGTGTCTACAGGCTGAGTCCCTAGGGTTGTGGTACAGGAAGATACTGTGGACTTTCAGGAGATGTAGTCCTGTGCAAGTCTAATTCACCAGGTACATGCCCTACTTGAATAAGGATTAAGTGTCCCCACTTATTCATTCCCCCCTTGCTTTCCTGCCCTATTATGTTGTAGCCACTTTGCTCCATCAAATGTTCTATCATGATGCAGCATCTTCGCCACACAGCCATGGGAACATCCAATCTTTTACTAGAACTTCCAGGGTGCTAGGATTACAGGCATGTGCCACCACACCTGGCCTATATTATTCTTAAAGTAATAAGGTTAATGCTTTTGTCAATAAAGAGTAACATTACTCTCTTCATTAAATGGTTGTTTCATTTTGGAAACCAGGGTTTATTTTTCCTTGATATTATTTCTATTTAATATTTTCACCTCTCAAGAAAAAAAGTTTTCTTTCATGACTTACAGAGCCATGAGCCGAAAGAAACTTATCTGCTTATTAATTAATTGCCTCAGTCAATTCATCACAGTACCTACCCAAATTTGACTAGTACAGCATGAGTGCATGGTATAGGAGAAGCTGCACACAGCACCCAAGATTAGACAATGTCTCCTCTTCCCCAGCTATGAGAATAAAGGACACAGAGTGTAAGTGTTAAAGATAGAACAAGAATCCCATTCCAAGAACAACTTCTGATTGTAACACCTCAAAAGCAGGTCTCATTTCCTTTACTCTACAATAATCATCAAATGGCAATATCTATTGATTATTGCACCCTTTGAATTACTTTACAAGAACAAAGAAAATTATGTTCTTTGTATTCACAAATGGGCAGAGTAATGCTGGAGAGCATGGTAACTACAAAATGGCATGCAAATAAAGCAAAGTTACAGAACTAAAAAAAATCACTACAAATAAATATGTGTTTGTATAACTAAATAATATGACAAGTTTCCTATTTATTTTACTTCCATAGGAGTCAATATAATACCTCAACTCTGAACACTTGGTCTCTAGTAGGAACAGTGTTAGATGTTAATGTATCGTACTCATAAAAGCATCACTACAACTTGATCATACTTTCTCCCAAAGGACTGTATGCTCACTGTTTTTAACAACATAAGCTAAACTCTTTGGATTCCTTCTCTTGTGTTTAGGAGGATCAAATAAAGACTTACGCATGCCTGGGGCTCCAGCCTGCCCTAAGCTGACATCCCTAATGAGACATCACTCTCATTGCCTTCTCCAGACACAGTTAGTATCTCCTGTTTCTATGGACCCTTACTCTTTATATTCCTCTGATGTTATTGTGCTGGAGCTGCATTTCAGAGTGGCATATTCAACTGCATCTCAGATTCTGAACAAAGAGCCCCTTGGCCCTCTTTGTCGGCATAATTCCATGATGCATTATTTTTTTTATTTGATCATGTCACTGTCAATTTCTTATTGAATAACCACCAGTTTCCTCCTGTTGCTCACTGTGCATGCACTTCAGTGAGTTTTGCATGGCTTTCCCTGCATAGATCTCAAGACACTGTTCATTTTACTCAAAAAATATTTCCCCCTGTATGAGCATGAGCACACAATGACCCCTACACAGAACTTCTCTTTCTCAGGTCTCCTTCATTTATCCAAAGTCCTACTAATCTGATTACCTCATATCTCAGCTCTTCTACTCTAAGACTCCAGCAGGTTTAGGCTGCTCCATAGAAGTCTGTATTCTCATAAGTTACAAAACACAGTTTGGAGCTGTTAATCATTTACACTTCTAATGAGTTCAGATGCTTTCAATCATTCACATCAATAAAGTACAGAAAGTGGGCACAACCTGTGCACAGATAACCATACAGTCAGGGAAGTGCTTTTTCTGCTTACACATCCGCCCCTAAACTCGGTTTCATTTTTAGGATAAAACTGAGTGTTGCATGAAAGCAGATTTGTCAAAACAGCTTTATCTTAATGTTGTTACTTAGAGATAAAGCAAAAATCTTTGTACATGATCCGATGACAGCAATCTCCAAAAATGTTTTTGTAGACGTTTAAGTCTTAGGTAAGTAATCTATGTGCCAGCCATAAGGCATAATCCAGAACTAGCTTCTCCATTTTATAAGATAAATAAGTTCTACACAAATGAAGATGACCTACTCAAAGTCACCACAGAATCTGAGCAGAATGAGATGAAATGCTTCTCATCCAGGATTTCTGGCATAATGTATAACTCTGAACCACCATGCCCACATAACATACAGACAAATCGCAGCATCTTCTATTATTGTGACGCATTACTATTTTCTACTTGGTCAACTTTTCTATCAATTACCATATTCAAACAACTGCCTGTACTTGAGATTTTTCCCCTTGTGTAACTAAGTCTGGAAGCAAAGAAAATGTGCCTTTTTAGAAATTCAGCATATCACCACTGAATTTCTTAGAATGTGATCAGATAGTTGACATTGAATACTTACTGTAAAAGCTCAAAGTCAAGCAACAGTCTCGGTCATAATACAATGAGTTGGTGACACTTTCCCAAATTTGTAATATGAAAACTTTTTAACCTTCATAAAACTTAGAAGTAAAAAGGACATGTGTAAACTCATCACCTAAAGTTGCCAATTAAAATATTTTCCCTATTTTCTTTTTCTACACACACACACACACACACACACACACACACACAGCTCATTTTTGCTGATTCATTTAAAAACAAGTCACAAAATTCTTGATTCTTTTCTCTAAAACACATCATGATTTTTCTATGGATAAAAACACTCACCTGTACAACTGTCAAACTATTAATCACATAAAGGAAGGGTAAAATTGATGCAGTGATGTCTATTTAAAAAATAGTACTGAACCTTTTCAATGATTCTTTAAATCTTTTAAATATTGTAAGTGGAATCATATACATTTTATTGCAGTGTGTCTTTATTTTTCATTAGTATAGAACAGTTCTTCCGAGGCTGGGGAGATGGCTCAGTGGAATAAGCGCTTTCCTGGCAAGCACAAGGGCCTGAATTCAATCACCAGTTCCAAAAGAAAGAAAGAAAAAAAAAAGAACAGTTCTTCCACTTTTTTTAAACTGACACCTTATATGAGATTGCAAGCTGGCTATTTTGTGAAATATCTGATGTTCTGTATTTTCCCAATTTCTGTTAATTTCTAGGTTTGGCAATAAGGCTACCTGAGAGATGCTACATCTTTCCCACTGCATTACATCAAAAGATACATACTATTCCCCTTATCATATTATTGATCCAAATGGATTGATCTGAGCTCCTTATTGGGTAAGGTGTCATTCAAGTGGCTATCTCCTAAACCAGTGATTCACTTTTTTAAAATTAGAAAACATATGATATATGATATTGTTTAAAATTCTCATGATGCATGCTTTTAGATATGTTTCATATTAAAGTAAGTGGCTTTTCTAAAATAACATAAGAAATATTAATGAATTGACAAAAATGAGGAGACTGAATTAAGAGTAACAGTGTCTGAATCTTCTGCCCAGACTCCACCAGCAACTCACTGCAGGTACAGATGGCAGATACATTTCATTTCCTGTGGCAATTCTTATTGATTTGTGGTGGCTGCCAGAGTACAGTGCTAAAAGGATTCTAAGGCTACACAACAACTCAGCCTGAAAAGTGTCTCAACTGATCAAGCTGCATAAATCTTGGAGTAAGAAATGAGAGTCTGTGTACAATAGATTAAATATCACAAGTTTTCTCCATTGTTCCCAGCAAGAGGTGATGTCTATTAGCCCAGCGCTCAAGTTCTTGGCTGCCATTGACTTGTACTGAGCAACAAAATACAGGAGAATCTGCACTGCACACATCCTACGTCGAATCCTCAGGAAGCTTACGGCTGGGTCCTTACCTCCTGTGTTGAGAGTGGACCTAATGAAATGGTCTAATCCACTGGGTTTTGGATGCTCACAGTGAAGAAAACTAGGTGCCCCATCTGAACTGCCAACATCCACTACCCGATGTATCAGTGAAGCCACTTAACTCTCCAATCGAATTCAGCTTCTGGCTGAATACAACAGCGTGAGAGGCCATGTGAAACCAGCGCTGGGACCAACTTGTCATCCAACAGCATTGCTGAAATAAAAACTGTTGTCCTAAAACGCAGTGTATTTGGGGTGGTTTGTTTCGCAGCAAGAGCCAACTTATCTAATGCATCTGTATAGAATAGGATTTGACTTTAATCAGTATCTAACTAATAAGTAGGACAGTAAGGATATGAATGAGTCTTTCAATGATTTCAAACAACACTCTCTGTTTCAAGGAAAATCTGCTCCCATGTTCACAGGTAAATGATTAAAGAAGGAAGTAATTTTAGTAAGAATTTAGAATGTTACACCTAGAAATAATATTAGTAAATAATGAACCAACATTTCTCTAGTCATACGGAAGAATCAACAACCCCAGTGGTGAAATGTGTTGTCTAGTGCCGCAAGCAAGCTAATAGCAAATTCTAGCTCTGCCATTTCCTCAAGACAGCTGACAGAAATTGCGGGATCTGATCCATCTTTACACCTCATACCTTGGATTCACCCCAACTGTATTTCCAACAATGCCTCACTTGCTTAATTAAAGTACAAGTGCCAGGAAATAGGGCCCTACATTGGATTTAGGCAAAAAAATAACATGTAGTCTGAGATCCATTGGACAGCATGGCAAAGGAAGGAGGAGGCCAGGCTAAAGTTACATAGCAACAGACAGCATCCCTGTCCACTCTTCTTTAATACATATTTGCTTCTTTAATTCAAAAGACAACTGATTTATGAACTCCCTTGGTTATAAATGAAAATAAAAGAGATTAATTGATAAAAAGATACCAAAAATTCTAAATCACTAAACCTGCACTAAATTCAAATAGAAGAACTGGTTTCTCTCAATATCCATTAATTTTCGTATTTCATTAGAGACCTTCCCATACTTAATCTTTGTCTGCGACTCGCCTCTTCAAGTATTCGATTAATGAGATGATTAACCAGAATGGGCTTTATACTTTCTATGTAATAATATTTTAAGAAAGAAATTCAGACTGTCAGAAACATTACTGTTAGTAAAGTTAATTAATTATCACATTTATTGAATCTCCCCAAGCTAGCACAATTTTATCTCAACTGTTATTATATGGAAAAATATAGAGAATAGGAAATGTTATTACCTTCATCAGAAAAATAATCGGACAAAAGATTTCAGTGAATCTGAAATTTTCCTGAAAATAATAAATCATTGTAGTTGTCACAAGTATGTCTGGCAGAAAAGAAAAATGACTTAAAAATGCAATTATGGAAGCCAATTAAGCAAGGAATCTACCCCAAATCTGCCTTTTTAGACAAAAGGTCTTACGATGCTTACTTCTATTTTAAATGAGCCTCTTCTAGTATACTATAATGTTGCAAAATTAATTGGAACAACAGTCTTTAGAGAAATGTAGAAAAGTAGAAAAATGTAACGACAACACTTTTCTGAGTCCAACCACCAGCATAAGGAAAAGCCTCACTCAAAATTTGCTGTGGTCTGCTTCTGCCCTTCCATCTCTCTTAATTATATGTTCTTCATGACGGCTTAAGATTTGTTTGTTTGCTGTGCCTCTCTTCAGACTCTTCTAATTCTCCCCCAACATACGGTTCACCCCAGAATTCCAATCTTCTTTATCCTTGGTGTTTGTTTTGTTTTGATGACTTGTGGAGGTTAACGATACACAAAAACAAAAATAACATTTAATTGGTATAAGAAAGCACAATGGCCTAAAAGGCACCCAGTCATCAGAGGTGACAGGAAATTTTCCTGTCCCAAGGCAAATCTGAGCTGTTTCCCAGGAAAGTAAACCTCATCCCTTCCCAAAAATATGAATATGATTCCCTAGCAACAAATATCCCCACTCTATAATGTAGCAACACTTCTAATAAGAATATATTAAGACAATGATATATTTAATGAAAGTACAGTTGCTTTAAATGTGTGTCTATGTTCAACCACAAAGGTCCTGTTAAGTTTCTGAACATACAGTTCAAGAAAGGAACAATTTAGAGACTTAAAAACAATTAGCTTAAGTTGATAGAAGAAGCCTCCAACTGTCCGGAAAAGCATTGTCTCGGAGCGTTAGTTTTCTTTTTCAAGGTGTACAAAGTCTCTGGAAACACGGTCTCCACCATCAAACAGCAGCATAAGCCAGACTCTCTAGTGATCAAGTTTTCTGCTGGCACTCCATGGGGATTTGAGCCTGATGAGTGAGCCTAGATTTATTTTAAATCCCATGTTTCACATGGAGCAGTAACCCAAGAGAAGACCCAGCGACACAAAACACAGCAAGGGGCTCATCCTCCCTATCTTTTTGGGCTGCTACTTGGCCCTTATACAATAACCTCTTCTGGGTGTAGAGGGCTTTCCAGGGGGAAATCAAAGCACACCACGCTATAGGCAGGACAGCACAGCGCTAAGAGCATGGGCCCAAGTGCAGGCAGACCTGACCACAACCATTTCCTCAGATGTTTGCCAGACCTTACATATTACCCGCATCAAATGCAGTTAATTTTACATTTCATTGAATCCTGGAGATAAAAGGAACCCCAGAGAGCCTCTTATACAGGGATCTCCTTTTACAGATTAGAAAATCATTTGTTAAGAATAAGAGGGGGAAAGGTCACACGACACATCTGGGACACGAGGGTTCCGCACACTGAGCTCCACTTGAGTGTTTTCTCCTGTGTTGCCCTCGCACTTAGGAAGTTGGCTCTGCTTTGGAAAAATTAATTAGAAGCAGTAACTGACATATTATCTCACAGCAGAGAAAAGCAGCAATGGCTCAGGAATAGAAAAACCCAGGTTCCATATATACTCGCATTAGCACTTCCACATTAGCACTGCTGTTCCAGCGGGTGTTAAAACAACTCCTAGACCGTCAAAATATCCTGAATATTAAGCACTAGGAACACATGGCCTTCCACGTGGCCCAGTGGTGGCGAATCTGTGGCACATGTGCTGCAGCCAGTTGTCCGTTATCACTGAAAGCTCTAGAAGGCTCGGTACTACTGATCTAGATTCCCCTTTCCTCATTTGGAGACGTTGGTTAGTTCACTTGTATGGGATTCACATTCTCGTCTGATTGCGGGAGATACAACCTCTTTCCTCATAAGGGATTATAAGGATTCTGTGCAACAAATGTGTAACCTGCATGTGGTAGACACCCAGACATTAGTTACTTTGATGCAACCTTATTCTTCATTCATTCATGTCTGAAACAAGAGAAAACCTATTTTACCTGACTAGTGTTACTTGTTAGTGGATATTAACCCAAGTGAGGTAGACAAGCAATTAGACACACATACATCACCCTTTAAAACTTACACACATGCAGTGAAGCAGCCAATTTTTTAACAGTTTATGATGGAATGCCATTGATTTGAAGAACACCCATTCATTGAAGAACAAGCGAATAGATCACTCAGCAGTTGAGTTTTTCAGGAAGTTTTCCCCACATGGGTAGAGAAGTAAAATCTTCTCATCCTGGCTTCTAATTACATGTGATAGGGCTGGCCAGATAGCTCAGTGGACTAAAGTGCCTGCTTAGGCAGAGTGCAGCGGCCAGGGTTGATCCCCAGCAAGCCCTGCTGACCCCAACCCCAGGACATGCTGAGAAGGCAGTTGAGACTGTGTGTGGTGGCACATGCCTGTAATCCCAGCAGTTGGGAGGCTGAAAACAGGAGAATCACTGTGAGTCTGATCTACCCACTGAGACCCTGTAGACTCTGTACCAAATACATTAAAATTATAATAATAATAATGATGATGATGATGATAATTGCATAAGATAAATGAGTGGATTTATTTAGTGTAAGAAACAGTCTCACTTTTTTAGTGCAGCCTAGCATAACATGACTTAATAAGAAATAAAATTGCAGTAATTTGCTCTTGAAAAAAGAAAAATTGATAACTTTGTCTTATTTCTGGTTTAATACAATGCTTTCCACAGCATTTGGCATAAAATCTAAATCCAAACCTGAACTGCCGTGACCCCAGTGGCCTGACTCCACTTCCACTCCAGCCCACCACAGGCCGGGCTCTGCCTGGCTCCCCAGCCTCACTGGTGTCCAATCCCACTGGATGTGAGCAAAGAATCTCACCTTTTGTCTACTAGCTCTCTCTTGCTCTCTCTCTCTCTCTCTCACACACACACACACACACATGACCAATTTCTGTCTTCATAATACAGAACACCTGATGGTAGGTGGTAAAGATGATGCATAATTTCTATTTGTTTTATGTCAGATCCCGAACAATGCTAAGATGGAAAATTCAAGAAGGAGGGAAAGTGAAGTTAAAAGGATTACAGTATATTCTAGGGTACGGGGGATTGAACCCAATGCCTTCACCTTTGGGGTACATGTGTCTAGTTTTTGTTTTTAATTTTAATTTTGAGTCAAAGTCTTGCCAACTTTCTCAAGTTTAACTCAAACTTCTCTCTTCCTGCCTCATCCTACTATAGTGCTAGCTACCTTCATCTTCAAGCATGTCCAGCTCTCAGTCTCTTGCTTATTACATACAACCTTGTCAAAGGGCTGCCTATCTTCCATCCCCAAACCTACATCTCTCTACTGTAGACTGCTCTTATCTACCCTGTAGCTGCACAAAATCTTGTTATGCTCTTTCGGCAAGACGTTTATTTTCTCCACGAAGCTATTAAGGTACTTGACAATTCTTTTCTGTGATTATTCCTTTACTTCTTGGCACTCCCTATGAGAATAGATACTATTTCTTTTCTTCTTTCACTCTCTTATACATTCTTTCTTACTAGTATGTAACACTAAGCCTTGTTGAATTCAATAAAATGTGTTCAAGGATAGAAAGAAATAAGAGGAAAAGGAAGTGAGGAAGAAGAAAGAAAGGAAAAGGAATACAGGAAGAGAAGAATTTGCTGTGCGTAGAAAAAGGCTCAAACTATTCCAGTGGTGCTGCAGCAGCAAATCAGACAGAATCAAAGAACAGAAAAAGAAACCTACAAAACAAAATCAGTAATCAGAACTCAGGATCATGTCTCTCATTCAACTCAAATATAGGCTCAGCACAAAGCACAGAAAGTCAGGTGTCCAAGTTAAGGGCAGCTGCACTTGGCAAGGTGAAAAAGGCAGAGGCCTCCTGGGGAGGAAGACTAAATAGGAGATGGAGTTTCATGCAGAAGAGGTGAGCTTGGAACAAGTCAGGCACTAAAAACTGTGGTGTGCCCAGCACTCGCGCCTACCAGCAGTGGCTGCTCCTGCCCTGAACACGGTGACCTTGCAAGTCAGCTTTGCTCCAGTCCATTCTAACATCTTTCAATTTTCATGCATAAAGAATGCTTGTCTTTTGTTACTGTTCACCAGCATCTTATTCACCTGAAACTCCCTGAGTTCCAGCCACAGATTGTTCTCCTTCGCAGTGAAACCAGTTTGTAGGACACATGGCATCCTCCCAGAGACCTGTCCATACTTGGGGGAAGGTGGCCAACAAGGTGGCTCTGACAGGGTCAGCTGAGGAGGTTTGGGACAGATGAGGCGTAGGAGGAGCTGTGTGTGTGCAAAGCCCACCAAGAACTACCTTCAGGGCATGCTTGCACACCTGGGCAAAGATACGAATACAGATGTGGCTCTCAGGCTCAGATTCACCCCTACAGAAACCATTTCTTCTGTGTAAGTACAGTTAGCATCTGAAGGGACCAGACCTGTGAATCAAGGTCACCATTCTTCTCTGCTCTTGTCATCTGAAACTTTCTGTTCATTTTAGCTGGCTTTTACTGTTTGTGTAGCAAATACATGGAATGATTGAAGCCTGGATTTGGATTTCTGTGTGGCAACTTCTCTAAGAACCAACACACACCCATGGGTTTCCTTCACTCCATGTGGGCTACACAAGCAGCAACTCGTCTTCTGTGTATAGCTGCACTAGGAACGGGGTATACAGTGGGAAGCAAGGTGGCTACAGTGTTCACATTCAAATAGGTTGCAATATTGGGGCTAAAAGTATAATAACAAGCAAACAAAAAGGAGTATAATTACCAACTGCAATGAGATTGATGAAGAGTGTTCATGTATTCTTTCTATTGCTTCTTCAGGTTTTGGCACTTCTGGGTTATTCCAGTTTAGATCTGAAATGGCCCCCAAGTGTCATGGGTAAGCAGGTAACTGCACCAGAGGGACACTTCGTTCATCAGTCTGAATACACTGTGAGGAGGTAGGTTGGGCCCAATCAGACCTGGATGGGTATATTCTTGGCCATGGGTCCTCCCTTCTCTCTCTGCTTCCTGTTGCCATGGGGTAACAGTATTCTTCTGCCATTCTCTTCCACCATGCCATTAGTACTTTGGACTAAGCCATGGGTCAAAATAAACTCTAGGCATCAGTATTTTGGTCTAACAATGAGAAAGTGTCTGATACAGACTTTCCATTCAAAAAACACAACACCAAAGATATTCTTCCAGACTATTTAAAAACATGCGTAGGAGATGGCAATAAATACCAGAGAGCACAAGGGATAGGACGAAATCCTCATGTGTGTTGGTAGACATGGTGAGATGGCATTGGTCTAGGTAACCACTAAAGAAAGATTTCTTCCATTGCTCTTTCTAGCCTTACATGAGGATTTGTAATGACATCAAAAAGAAATCAGTCCAAGGAATGCCGTTCATGGGAAGTGGGACTCAGGAGACCATTTGTTCAGTTAAATGACTACAATGTAATTCAACCCCTACCTCCTAGTAGCCCTGTGATTGTGGCAACACTGGGCCATTGCTGAGAACTTCTTGAAGTTGATGGTACCATTAAATGAGATGACCATGTCAAGAATTTAGCACACACACACACAAAGAATTTAGCACAGCACCTGGTTCAAGTGAGTGAGAGATCTGTGTAGAGTAGCTTTTGTTAATTAAGAATTATTGCCCCATCCACATTATGCATAGCATTTGATCGAATGCTCTACTTCAGAGCAAACCTCAGCTCATCTGGATATGCCACTAGCTCCGGCAATCTAGTCCTGCCCACATTTAAATTTGACTCCTTACCCTGAAAATCCTGTAAACAAAGCTTAATGAGGAAAACTGCAGATAACATTACAGAAAGAAAAGAGAAAAATGAATGGTTTTGCTTTAGTGGACTCGATATCTTTGTGTGTGTGTGTGTGTGTGTGTGTGTGTGTGTGTGTAGCTGGGGATTGAACTCAGGCCCTTGCGCTTGCCAGGCAAGCGCTTATTCAACTGAGCTATCTCCCTAGCCCCTTTGATATCTTTTATGGATAATTGTATGAATGTTCTGTCTTTTGGTCTGGTTATTTCAATCCCTTCTATGTTCCAGTGTATCTTGGGACTGATTAGGAGGGATGCTAAAAAGCTACTCTTTCACTGTAGTTTCTTCTTATATTTATTTTTAATTCATGTATCTTATGTGGACATATGGACGGGGTATACTATGACATTTTGGTATACATACATAATGTTTAATGAGCAAACCAGGATAATTAGCATGTCCATCAGCTCAACTATCATTTCTTTATGTTGGAAACACTAAAATGCTTTATTCTCCTAATTTTAAAATACATGATAGGGGCCGGGAAGATGGCTCAGTGGAATAAGCGCTTCCCTGGCAAGCGTAAGAGCGTGAGTTCAATCCTTGGTTCTGCAAAAAATAAAATAAAATAAAATACATGATAAATCACTCTTACCGAGCTATGGAACACAAGTTCACAATCCTATCTTGAAGTGCTGAAATGGAATGGTGCGGAATAATGCAGAAGAAAACCTAGCAAGGGCAAATTTACAACTGACGGAATCAACAGTGTTCCAAAATATTGAAACTCTTGGTATCATTTAACATTTTTCAGATATGATGCAACATCTTACAGTTCGAGGAAAGCTGTCAGTTTGTGCTAAGAATACACATCTCACAGTCTGCACAAGGTCACACAATACCTTATAATTATTCTTGGCAAAGGACAATCTTCCAAGCTGAGGGGGAGTTTAAAGTAAAGAAATAGCTTCCCAGCAGACAAGAAAGAGAAAATAAGAACAAGAATACTACTGTGCCAAACAGAAAGAATTGCGGTATCTGCAGGCTGCGGGTCATCTTGAAAGCCATGTGCAGCTTATGCCCAACAACCTAGTGCAGATCTTGACCCATAGCAGTACTCAGCATGCGCAGAAAGGTCTCTAGTGCTGTGGGAGAACAGATTTTGGCTCAAGTGTTTCCCTTTTCAGCCATGTTCTTGGTTTGAATCATCTGAACCTCTGTCATATATCTGTATTCTGTGAAATCCTTTGGCTCTATCAGCCTCATCAATATAAATATGGAAGTAATCACATGTAGAAAGCAACACACACTCACGTTCCATTAACTTTTGAAATATATTATATTCAAATAAAAATCAGTTGACCCATAACATAAGAGAGGAACTATCAGGGTTGACAATGATTTTAAGGTAATAACCAAATACATTTTTGAGTAATACTTTTTTATCTCATATAACATGACAAAGGCAGTAATAGAAAATTGCAAAGACATATTTTAGCCCAGTAACTTCAGTAAGCATTAACTGAGTTCTTATCATGTATAACACACTAAGCCTTATAAGGAATCCTTTCCCTGTAGTAAAGTCCAATGTAAAAGAAAAATACGTAAATGTATGCTAATAATAAAATTCCATGATCTGTACGACAGCTGCATGCACAAAATGATGTTGGCATACAAAAATCAATATTTTCTGACGAAGTCAAACTATGAGTAAAGATTAAATTTCACAGAAGTAGCAACATTTGAAAAGATACCTGCAGGAGCAATTTGAAATACTTGCCAAATTTAGTGAAAGATCTTCCATTCTGAATAGCATGTGCATAGAACATAAAATGAAGGTCAGAAAATGATGAGCACTAAGATAGTAATGGCATATAGATTGCTGAGGAGAGAGAAGAAGAGAAGGTGTTTGCTGAGCAGGAGAACACCAATAGGATGTGGTAAGGGATTCCCTAGGGATGGTACTTACATATTGAAGAACATTAAATGAAGAAGCATATCATAAACTATGTTGAAAATGCAGGCTTTTTAGAAATAGATATAGCTTTTTTAAGAAAGAGACAGAACAAAGATAAGTCTTTATTTTGTACATCAATTTTCTAATATCTTCATTACATATCTTCAAGGTTTGGATTATATCCATCAGTAACAAACTAACCACTGTAGAAGATGTCAAAAACTGCTGTTGTGTTACTAAAATACTTGGGGATCTGGCAGTGAGAACATTCTCAAGTGGCTCACCAAGTTCCAACAAACCTTGATTAGCCAGAAGTGATAAGGCACTGGGAAGCTTATGCCCTATAGTCCAAGTGAGTGCTCCATGGAAGCTACAGGCCAGGACAACATGGATGTTCAGGGAAAAATTAATTATCACTTATACTTGTTTAGACTTTGAGCCACAGAAAACATGGTTGTAGATATCTTCCCAAGTGGGTTAAGAGAGACATGACCCTGGTCTTCGGTTTGTTGAATGTGACTTTAAAGTATTCACTAGAATAGTTCATCCAAAAAGATTTTCAGTACAGCTGTTGAAGGGTCCCATATTTAATTGAAATGGATATTTATTTGAGACATTTATTTGAAACAGGTGCATGAAGAAGGTGCACTTCCTGGCATGGGACTGCGTTTCTTTTACTTCTACTGGTCACCTGATTTCTCCAACCCAGGACTGAGCGTGACTCTGAGCCAGAAGCACATACAAAGCAGGGCACCCCTGGCCCTGGGACCTCCTTTCATAATTTTCTAATTATTAAGCTCTTGCATTGGGGGATTTCTGCAAATTAGAGGATCTATTAACTAGACTAGAAAATCAATAGCTAAGAGGCCTCCTTATGGCAACGCTGATGAGTTTACAGAAGAAACAGAAAATGCACTTTGTGTGGACATCTTTTAAGAAAAGAATGCATTTTCATTATTTCTGGATAAGCTTAATAAAGTAAAAAAAATATACGGGGGCCAGAAATCACTGGTAATGATTGCCTGCATTTCCAGGCTAATGGTGCACATGCAGCTGAACTTTTCAATCCAGCCTCTGAGTCTGCAGTACAATGGAAATTGCCAAGAAAGGGCCCTTGACTTATTGGATAGCAGTTAGACATTTTCTTATCAGCTTCAATGAATAGGAAACAATTAAGACAGACAAAAAGGAGGGATACTGCAGACTCTAAGATTTCCAGAGAAATCTAACTGTTTCATATCTAAGTGTTATTCTATTTTACTATAAATCCTGATTTACGAAACTAAGAAGTGGCTTCCTGCAGAGTACCATCTGGCGACAGAACACCTTCTGTAAGAGAGTTGGATAATTCTGCTGATATATAGCTCAAAAAATACTGCTGAGCAGCTGACAAACTCGATACTTAATAATCCCCCATCCATTTCACGGTCAAGACACAATGAGGGGCCATCTATAGGACAGAGGACAGAACTGCATAAGGGATCTGCCACAGTTCATGCGCCAGGCAGAACACAGCCAGGGAAATGCAGTGGCCACAGCAAGACAAGGACCTTTAGGAAAAGCCATTAAGCCTTAAAAGGAAAGAAACAAACTCAGAAAAAGAGCACCCATTCCTCAGGACTTCACAACCATTAGAGAATCACTAGAGATGCAGAAACAGCTACCGTAGGAGATGCCAATTAAATTACGCTTAAATGTTTACTTTATAATGAAGCAAATATGTGTGTAGGTGTGCTTATTATAGCATATCAAATTCATATCCAAATAAAATCTATGATGCACAAAGCGATACTGCATCCAAAAGACCTTCATGTCAGTGTAAAATAAAAGAACGGATTTATTTTTTTTTTTAAATCAAAGCACTCTGGAGAAATAACACTATTCTTTTAATTTTATTATTTTTATTGAGAAACAAATAGCAGTGACACAGTTTCAAAATAGGTTAGTAGGGGGCCAGAAAGATGGCTCAGTAGAATAAGCGCTTCCCTGGAAAGCGCAAGGGCCTGAGTTCAATCCCCAGTTCCGCAAAAAAAAAAAAAAAAGGTTAGTAGGACAGTTACAATAATTAATACATTGCATATTGTTGTCTTTATAGTGTTCATTCATAGTACAAGATGTAGACACGATATCCTGTACAAACATTATTAGTACAAATCTTTCTTCTCATTGAATTAAGGGAAAGTAGCTGTATATCTACCCTAACTATTCTGCATATACAGATACAAAATGGTCCTTCATTTGTATGCTCTTTTTATTTAGTTTTGTCAAAAATGGGTATTCCATTGCTATTTAAATATTGTATGTACATGAATTCAGCAAAATAATCCAATATAGTCCAGAAATCCATAATAGTAGTGGGTTATCTGTAGGACAGGCAATGTCAGAAGTTGTTGACTTGAGCCTTT